>SJJU01028111.1:0-14967 GCA_012932125.1 Conopomorpha cramerella | reverse complement strand
GAGTATGCACGACTAATCGAACATGGCCAGGTGTTGTGTCAATATTATGCTTTGAGTAATCAAACGGTTCAGTCGCATTCAGCTACTCATTATTCAAGAATAATCCCTATTGTAGGGCTAGTCACTTTGACACAGGGTTCAAAGGTACCAGGCAACCATAGTTTGTTACAGCCTGTTACAAGTCCTGTAGAGCTCTTTGACAAGACACTGAACTATTCTCAACATAATTATGCCAGTGATAAAAACATATGTTAAAGTGTCTGTAATTGATCGCAGTTGGTACTGGTGGCATATAAAGGTGAAGATTTTAAGAAAAAAAAAGCAACGATACCAGCTGTTAGACAACTGTGACCAAATCATACATGCAGTTTTAGAACATGTTTGTTGCTACCAACGTGTTATTCTGTTTCCATAAGAACTGTAGCTTTTGCTTTTCAGAGATTTTGTAGCATTCTAAAGGTGATGCATGATGATTAGTTACGGGTCTATTCCTAACCAATATACAATACATAAATACAAATCTTTCGTCTTTAGAGTAATAGTATAGACTCAAGGGATATAAACCCCACGACGGTATTATCCCTTGCTATTTCTTGGGAATTGGGTGGCTTTGGCTGCCGAATTCCTGTCCGCGTGCTACAGCCCCCCTGTGCCAGCGGTAGTACTACGGTGTTAAGTCGGTCGCCCCCTTATCGTGGAGATAGTGTATGAGGGCCTAGCGCGACTTGGGCCACCATGGGATGTTACGGCACAGGCTATTCCGGGAGCCCTGGAAATTATGTGCTTCTTGTCAAGAGTTTGAGTGGATGCGAGACATAACACCGCCGCCGTGGTAGTGGAGTTTCCATAATTTATTTATTTACACATAAACGAACATCACAGGCAACAGGAGTGTAGGACGCCCTCAGGCAAGGTGGACTGATGTTATACGCAAGATGGTTGGCAGAAGCTGGATACGAGAAGCCGAAAACAGATCACAGTGGCGTGCAATTGGAGAGGCCTAAGTCCATATGTATTTCTTCCAATACGTGGCATAAAATGCGAGCTAAATTATATCTTTAGTTAGGTGTAACTGGTATCTGGGTCATGAAATCGAGCTTATCGTCACCTGTCAATTTCTGAACATTATTTGTCCATGGAAACCCCACCTCTCAGGCTAAAAGTACCTAACTTAGGACTCTTAGGAGGCATGTGTCCAAATGTTCTGTCCACCCTGTTAGGATTTAAGGCCGTGGTTTAATTAGGTACAGTATTGGTGTTTTTTTTTTACTAGTTCCTTGAGCTATGAAAAACAACGGTTCCTCCTGTAATGCTTTATAAGAAATTTGTATAAGCAAAGGTACACATTAATGGATTAGTTAAGTTAGTTTGAAAGCAAAGCAAGTGTAGCCTTTATGTACCTACTTAATAATAAAATTAATGATTACTTTATACAAGTCCTGTAGCAACCTTCACTACTTATTGATTGATTACCGAACATTGAAGGTCACATATGATGGGCATCGTTGGTGGTAATTATTTATCCTAATAAACAAGGAATATATAAACAAGACTGGAATATGAAATGTCCGCCTTACAGAGAAAACAGCTTTTGCATTTAGCCCAATTGCGATTAATTTTATAAATAAAAGTTAAAATAAAAATCTGAGGGTGGTTAATAACAATTGTATGCTGCATGGAACATTACAATGGTGTGTTTATATAGGTCAAATAGGAAAGAAGCATCAGTTTCGAGTTTTTCTCCTTAACTTCACAGTTTTCATCACCGACACTTCATCATCATCATCAGACAAAATTTGTCCACTGCTGGACATAGGCCTCTCCAATTGCACGTACTGTGATCTGACAGTGACGTGCAATTACAACACAATAATTATTTTTGGTATTAAGTTTACACCTATTACCATTTTTATGACGATTTCAAGTTTCGATGGTTTGGGCATATCGATAGAAAGAAAGAAAAAAGATAGGATGGACGAATACAGAATATCGACAGGGATATATGACACGTAGTGGAAGACAATGAGAAGCCGTCCTAAAAAAATAAAGACGTCGTATATGAATGCACCAGTTTCGTGATCTCCTTAAGAAATCCGGCTAATTATTGAATATCCGAAACCGGGCAGCATGTATAAAGAGATAGAGAGAAGTGGAGGTCCATAATATCCGCTGACGTTACATATATGGACGTATCTATATAAGTCAGTGTGACAAACAAATCGTCAGCATAAAGTTTTCGGAATAATTGACTTAGTCTTTTTATGATACGGACTAAGGGAGTTTTATGAGGGAAACGATGAGATGTAATAGGACCTAGGACTGTCCATTAAATAGGTAAGTATTTTCTAAGCAACATGGTTGTTCTTATTATGAGTCAAAGTTCTGAGACACAGGATTACCGTTACTGACTGAGGTTATTTAACGTAATAGTCCCAAAAAACAAACATACACTCACGTAATTCGTAGTCTTCAAAAAGGGGAAAAGGGGGGAGAGAAGTGGGAGTGGGAGTCCGAGAAGAACCGTATGATCACAAGGACCAAAGTCTACTCCGATGATATGCGAGGGCAAAAGCAGGTAATGCTTTCTATTTACATCCCACATAAGTGCATATACTACAAGGAAGCTGGTAACCAGAGATTATCGGTATATTATATACAATTACTGTAAGCGCCGACTACCAGCGAATACTTAATTTGTATGGATTTGCCGATCAGCGCTGGTTACGAGCTTTCTTTCTGTATACGCCCTAAGTATGGGATAACATAACGCGAAAGTACTATAGATAACTTGCAGCCAGATACATGCATTTTTACGTATTGAATTAAGTAATTTGGTAAAAACTAAAGTCCGAACTAATCCTACATTTTTGGTTTGTATAGGTGAGCCCGCAACGGCTATATTTGTCCACTGCTGGACATAGGCCTCTCCAAATGCACGACGTTTCTCGCATTCATCCACCAGTCCACCTTGCCTGAGGGGAGTAGGACGTTAGGCAGAACTCCTTTGCCCAGCGGTCATCGGTATTCTACGGCTAATATGGCCGGCCCACTTCCCACTGCACAGGTGTGCCGGTTCTTGAGTTATAAAATTAAAAATAAAAGTGGCAGTGATTTTTATTATACCTCTATACTAGCTGTCCCGGCAAACATTTGTTTTGCCATAATAAGGTGCCTTTGTACCTCGTGTATACATATAGAAATACGACTGGTAGACGCATAAAAAATAGATTGTAGCTGATTCTCAGACCTACTGAATACGCATATAAAATTTGGTATAAATCGGTAAAGCCGTTTCGGAGGAGTACGGTAACTAACATTGTGACATGGAAATTTTATATATAAAAAACGCCTTGTTTTTGTGTTCCCTTTTTGGGGTATTATCGACGTGAGTGTGTATTGTACAAACAAATGCACTCTAACATTAGCTGCTACAATCAAATTATAAGCATAAAATGTATAATATCATCGATGTCGTCATCACGCCAAGTGGTGTACTAAGTAGGGTGGATTTGTTAACATTAACTGGCGTCCACTGCATGACCACTACACATTGATTGATTATCCTATCATTTGTCGTACAGGCGTCGACACGGTTTTATCGCGTTTCGAATCTAAAGTATAATATAATAAATGTATAAGTTTGTTTGAATTGATGAATGTTTCTTACTCTTTTACGCAATCGTAAATACGAATTAGTTTAATTTTCGGAGATGCATAAATAGTAATTAGGACTTATAAGTGAGGTTCTGAACGATTATTGGTAACATACTTAAAAAATAAATGTGCTCCATCGTAGAATACATCGCTGATCAACATCAGGCGGAGTGATGGTCTCACGCTTGTATACGTTAATTAAAAAAACCAAGTTAGCCAAGTATACTTACCTATTTTCCTTAACAATAGTCTGGTTACTAGTGAACTAGAAGTCATAATGACGGACCATTTTAAACTACATTTTAATATGATAGAGGAATATTTGCATGGTCAATTAGTATGTAAATATAAATTATTATTTTTTGACACAGTGAACAAGCGTTTGACCTGGTGGACCTCCTACCTGATTAAGCAGCGATGTGATCTACGATGGAGCACACTTGTTCATTAGGTATCTATTTACCCGCGACTCAAAGACCTTCAGACTGTATTGCGCAGGAAACACAGACTGGGGCAAGTCATTCCACATGCTGGCGGTTCGCACTATGAAAATAGACGCAAGCCCTTTGGTTCGTGTAAATGGTATATCCACCTGGTATGGATGACGTTTCGCCTTTCTCCTGCTTGTCCCTTTGCAAAAGCGCAATGGGGGTATTAGGCTTTGCAACCGTAGTACACTTTCCAAAATGTATCTGATAGAAGACAGATGGGCTCGCAACCTTGCGGCGATGCTCTAGGCTTTATAGCCGAGGATCAAACCGCCTAGTTCTATCACGCTGATTAGGAATCATCCGATGTAAATCTGGGATGTAAATATAATATTTTAACTATGATAATTTGAGAATTACGCGAATTCTACTATAAAAAAACGATTGCCCGAAGTCATTCCTAAAATCAAAATGGCTTTCTTCCTGATGGCTCTTAGGAGCCGACTATTTAGGTGTTTAGGTTTATTCAGGTTATGTCGGCTTTTGCAACTGACGACATATATTGATATTCTTAACTCCTTCTCAACTCTCAACTAACTCAGTTACATAACCCACAGGGGCACCCTTTTATTTTATTTAATATTAATATCATTTAGTGCCCTTGTGACCAGTCATGCATGTATCCGGCCATTAAGCATTTGTTAAATTAGTATTAAGTCATATTTATGTTAAGTATACTTAGCAGTAAGCCTTGGCGATTTGAAAACATGCCAGTTTCTTCCCGGTTCTTCTGGCCAGTAAAATAAATTAATTCGAACCGGGGACGATTACTTTTTTAACGTCATAAATGACGTTCATCAAGCTTTGTGTTATGCTACTGTATATCTGTATGTTATAGCACTTATAACGACGAAATAAAGAAATTTTAACTTTGACTTTGACTTCCTTATTATGCTAAATGTGGTCAAAGGGCCCTCATGAGTCCACCCACTTTTAGGCATTACGGAAGTGAGTGTATGTGTGTATTATCCCTACTAATATTTTAAATGTGAAAGTAAATCTGTCTGTCTGTCTGTTACGCTTTCCCGTTTAAAACTCTCAACCGATTTTGATGAAATTTGGCACAGACAATCTTTAGAGCCTGAGAAAGGACATAGGCCACTTTACTTTTATCCCTGTCCTGTTGGACGCGTCACGAAATAGAGGTTGTTATAGTTTGTATGAAAAACGGAAACTATACTAACGAAATTGCGGGGCGTCCACTAGTTATCCATAAGATAGGAATGGTTTGGATTAATTTAAAAGAAAATTTCAGAGAATCCCTACATGAATATGGTAATCTCTAACATGAACATGGCAAATGTTAATGTAGTGACTAATGGAAGGAATGATTATTTCTTTCGTACAACTGTGCTAAGATGTAAGTTGAAGTGCGGTCTAAAAGTAAGTTAATTTGAATAATTTCTCTTGAAATGAATTTAAGCAAGTAGAACTTATATTAATTTAGGAATTTCTAATTTTATTTGCCAATTATGTATTGTCAAATCGAATGTAAATTGTAAAAATATTGAAGTTGCAGCCAACTTGTTGAGTGGTTGTCGTCCCGCCCTACGAGTCGGATGGGCGGAGCGCAAAGCTTAAAAGCTGGGCGGGCGGTGCGCCGGGCACCGTACGCGTGCGACCTCGACCGGAGACAGTCGCAAGTCGTCCACAGTCGTCCACAGTAGCTGCACAGTTTGCCAAGTAGCAGTCGCCCCTCGGGAATAAACAGGTAAGTCTACACTATGAAAAATACCATGTTAATCCAATACAGGAAACTGGCGCGAAAAAGTTGCGAAAAGTTTTGAAGCCCGCGAAAAAAGTTTCTGATCTTGATGTTTTAAAAGTTTGCGTTTACCGTGCATACGAGATTACATGAAGTTTATGGTTGATGATGAAAAACGTATAAAGTTTTTAAACAATTAAAAATAACGAACAAAATTACGTTGATTCAATTACGAACGAAACTTTATATGAAAAGCAATCTCGAACTGAAAGTATAACAATTAAACAGATAAATGTGCGTATTTGAAAGAATAAAAAAACAAATTTTACTTCCGGAAAAAATATTCAAAACCATGAGAGTAAAGATCTCAGAGAATAAAAAAAACATTAATTATTTATGCACAAGCCTTCGTCTATACTTAGAATTTAGCACCTTCCTCCAGGAACGATAAGCAAAAAAGGTAGAAAAAATGTGCAGTAAGAAAACCATAATGGATAAAATTCCCAATTACACATTAGCTGGCAACAAATTTTGAAATCACATTGGGTTGTGAGAAAAACTAATTTATTACGCTTCGGGAAATGTTTTAAACATGTTCGGCATATCTTATAGCGACTAATGTGCGTTTAGCTATATTTAAATAAATTATAGGCTTTGAAAGTACTAAGTAGACTTATTTAAATACAAACGGATTTAACACCCAGATGCAAATTACAAAAGCCTAAAAACGAAGCCGATAATCGAACTCAATTCATGCCAGAAAAGCAAATTACCGAAAATCTAGTACATTTATTCAATAAAACATTTATATGAAACCAATTAAAAACTTTCAGCTACATATTTGTAAAGACAAATCTGAAATTTCGTTTAAACAGTGAAGAATCCATACGAATCAATAGTTCTATTGATCCATAGTCCGACTGTTTGTGCGGTGGCTTTAAATGCTTTCCTTGTTTGGTTGAAGGCTTCGACTGTTTGAGCTTGTCATTGTGGATAATAATTCTATTCAAGTTTCCTTGGGCTTCAGGGCCAACATGTATGTGTACTTGCATAATGTAGGTTGCTAGGACCTTCCACTCAGTTTTCAGACTAATTGTTAGAAGGTTGGTTGAGGGTCAACTCTTAACTTATTGTCTCGCTATTTTATCACGTTTCGGGTGTTTGAATGATGATAGCAGCTTCACATTTATATCGCTGCAAAATCTCACTTGTATACGATGCCATGATGACTCTTCTGATGAGTTTGAAGTCTATATGTATATATGTATAAATCAGACATTAGACGCTCATGCAAGCGCCATTCAATTCCATCAGTGATGATTTATGGAATTACTACTAATACTAATTCAAACATCATTCACTATATTAGACGATAGGAAATCCGTCAATCACAATCATGACTGTGGTAAAACTGAGATCAAAACGTATCGTCTAATGTCTGCCTTAGCTAAGTAGATCTACTGACTTCGCATTAAAATACTTAGTTCGCGTAGTTTTATTGACAGTTGACCGTCTTAGTCATATCATGTAGAAATGTTAGCTTTGGCTATTTCATATAATGTCATAAAATCGAACGTCAAATATTGCCATGACATGTTGCTCAAAGACTTAAGAAAGGATTTTTTGGAATCTTTCAAAGGTCTTTTCTAAGGATTCTTTATAGGTATCACAAAATTGCAAGTAAAATGTTGCTGAATGAAAAACGGAAAACGAATGTCTACAGCAAATAACTTGTATAATCGACATAGACAAGTCTCTGTTCCGGAAGGGTCAATAGAGAGTAGTCAATAAGCTTTCATAATACCGGTTGAACATTACATCAATGACGGAATGAGGAAATTGTACATTTTTTACCGTAAAACGTGAAGGACTTGAGGCATATAAGTAGAAAGGTACGACGTAATTGTATCAATTTGTATGTGACATAGTTTGAATTACGCTTAAAATGCGTGAAGCATATGCTGCACGTCTAGTTCTATTTCGGTGCAAAGACCAGTCCAGGAAATGACAATCAATAGATTGATTCAAATAAAAGAACAACAACTTTTGTATGCGATAAAAATATATGATTGTATCAATTGGGCAGACCTGTCACATTTTTTTGTTTTTCTGTTCCAGTGACATTGTATCCTAGGATATAATGTCTAAAATCTAATCCACAGTACATTTGCTTTAAAAACTGCATCAAA
Source organism: Conopomorpha cramerella (assembly GCA_012932125.1). Lineage (NCBI taxonomy): Eukaryota > Metazoa > Arthropoda > Insecta > Lepidoptera > Gracillariidae > Conopomorpha > Conopomorpha cramerella. The sequence goes on along the minus strand of SJJU01028111.1, from coordinate 6,931 downwards.
TCTTTTGTCTCACGCTACATTTCTCATCTCCGCTCGTGGAAACTGGTTTTAATAGGTCTTATTCACCACATCTTATAGGTCGTACAAAAAGACATTGACCATCTCGGAAGATGTTAGTTACAAACACCGAGAAACTATTATTTTGTAATTTTCTAATGAAAGCCGTCGGACATTAAGATCTACGTTTCTTTATCGCGCCGCTATATCCGGTAAAACTACTTAATACTTTTTTTATATAGAAGTAAATATGGAACAAAAAGACATTGTGCTCCGACCCGAGATAAGTGAGGCATATAATAATTTTCCCATCCAAGGTTACTTTGAACCTAAGCCTTAGACCAACAGCAAGTTTTTGCGGACCTCCCCTCATCTATCAGTGAATTACTCAACCCACGCGCAGACTACCGAACAAAATTTTTAATCATAAAACTTTATTTTATAAGTCGGTCGGCCAGTTTTATATTCATCAGCGGACATTGATTTAAATGTGCGTGACTGTACATCATAAAACACAAACAAAGTGGAGGAGTGACTGTCCCGGCTAACTGTATGAAGGTTGCGCTTATTAATTTGGTCAGACTGTGTTATCTGAACTGCCGTCAAAGCTGATTTTAATATTTACTTATGTTTTGGTTTTTAAAAATCCAGTTTTTGTTGTTCATAATGCTTCATAATACCGACTAGTCTAAAAAGAGTGACGACATTAGAAGAGACGACACTTATAAGCATTGGGCTGAGCGCGAATACCCTACTTACTGAGCTGGAATCAACGATACCTTCCGACCTACTTGTTTGTCCATCCCAAACCCCAAACAGTCAGGTCAAAAATGATCTCCTTGGATGTAATGGTTCGGGCTATTCCGGGGGCCTCGGCAATAACGCACGAGTGTTTACCGTGGGTTTTTAGTGATAGCAAGTCCCACATAAACCCGCCGTTGTCTTCTGGAGCGGGGTATCCATAAAGGATTTCCCCCCGATAAAAAAGCCCGAATATTCTTATTAATCATGACCTGTTCAGGTTTATTTTTAGGACACTGTGTCACTATTACAATTAGTAGATTTTAATACACACTTCACGCGTTTTAATCCCAAAGCGGGGTAGGCAGAGGCACTTGCCAAAGCAAATGCCCGCGGTTTACCAAGCGTATTTAACCCAACGTGACAGGCGGTGATGCCATCACCGTTATAGGGTTCACACGCCTTGTGGTGTGCAGGTTTCATCACGATGTTGTCCTTCACCGTACGAGCGTTGCATTGCGTACATAGGCTCTGAAAAAGATTCCCATTGGCACACGTTCAGTAGCCGGTCTCGAACCCGGGAGGTCGCGGGTTACAAGACAAGTATCCGACCAACTGACCACAGACGCTAGTACACACATCAAGAGTGTCTAGGGATCAAGTACATATTTAGCTCTAAAAAAAAATCTAATTTATTTAAATCAAATCAAATCTTCTGGATTGTCTCCTACCTAATTCCCCATGCCTATATCACCACATTTTGAATAAATTATGAATGAATTCAGTTTTTGTAAAATATATTCTTGATTGCCATCTTCTAAAATGTACTTGATCTCTAGACACTTGATGATGATTTTTTAGATTTTACTTCCACATTAATAAGCGTTTTCAACAACGATTGTCGGTTTTGAAAACTTTCTCTCGCCCTTATAGCCCATTCAGTCAGCACAATTTTATGTCACATTCTGGACAATCATTGAAAGCATTTAAGTATCCGTTATGAGTGTCTACGTATAGCATAACATTATATTTTACATGATGCAAGAAATTTCTAGCTACTATGCTATGTCTTAACTATGGATATTATTAAAGAACTTAAAGAAAAGAGAAGAAGACTAGAGCCAAGACAAAAAGATCGACCTTTATTTAGGACATCGCTCATCTATATAGACGATATTATATTAATCTGGGGCAGTCTCTATCCGACTTCATTCTTGTCCTTACAGGTAGGATTCATAGGCTCAACTTATGAAAATTACACGATTATACTAGACTTCCATTATGATCGATTTACTTTTTAGGTAGCTCTTTATTTAATTTCTCTAGCGATAGATTATTAAGTTTCATTTAAGTGTTTCTTAATATAGCCTATTTATGTTAGTAAAATTCAATTCTTAATACAAGTATGACAATATTAATAACGAATAGAATAAGACTAGTCTTTGGAAACCGAGAAATGCTTATTTTAAGATGTACCTACAAGTTCAGATATAAATAGAATGAAATTCATTCTAAAGTGACAAATATTTTGGACCCGCATACTTTATAAGGTTTTGCACACATTCGTTTTACTTAAGAAAATAAATTCGATATTAATGAAGATGAAAAGGTAAAGGTAGGTCATTTTATATCAACCACGTTAATATTTTTCAGACATTTGATTAGTTAGTAATTCTGCTGCGTACATATATCCTTTTTGATATATCGATGAAAATTAAAAAGTCAGTAACCTTAGATAAAGCTAAAATATGTATCCACCAACCTTTTACTATGTAAAATACGCTTTGTTAGCAAACTTCATAAATATTTATTTGCTAATACAAGACAATTACAATTCTGGGGTAGTCTACGAGTTTATTAAGTCTGTTACATTAATTCTAACCTACTTACTTGAGAACAGTATTGACTTGATTATTGTTTTTTGTAGTGTTTTCGGAATAAGGCTTTTAAAAAACAAGTTTTAATTTAGATGAAGAATATTACTAAGTTTTTCTAGGGCTAAGTTTGGTTCAACCAATTAATATTCGGTCCTTGTAGTGGTCTACCCATGGTTTCAATGAGTCCGTTGGATGATGATACTAATAAAAGCGATGGCTTACCCATCATCATCAACATCAGCCCATACTTGTCCACTGCTGGACATAGACCTCTCCAATTGCACTCCGCCCATCATGTAGGTATACCATGAAAATACGTAGCATGACCCTAAGAAACTTTTAATGACTTATGCACTTGGAATCACGTTTCAACTTTGATACGCTAAAGTGTAGAAGTAATCAAAATGTCATCGCTTTCGATTCCCGGAGTGCAGTTCCTGTTAATTCTCTCTAAATTGCTTTCCCGCGGGTGCCCGTTTCAACACACGGTATGTGAATAGGTACCTGTTAATACTGTGTTTAAACTACCCTCAGTGGAATTGTTTGAACTCAATAACGTACTTTGATAATATCTTTGAGATGGTATGAGCATGTCATGAGGAGGAATGAAAATCATATAACAAGGAAAGTGATGAGTATGAATGTGGATGGACACAAGATAAGGGAGATATCAAAGATGATATGGATGGACTGTGTAAAAAATGATATGTGTGTTAAAGGTGTAACTGCATAGATGAGTGGCGAAAGAAAACGTGTTGTGCCGACCCCGCCTAGTGTAGGATAAGGGCAGAATAATGATGATGATGATTGTACTTTGATAATATTGCAATTGGTAATTAATTTTACAACACTCGACCTTAGGCTCTACCGAACATTTATATACAAATCCAAGAATGCTCCATCGTAGACCACATCGCTGCTTAACAGAAGGCAGGATGGAGGTCATAGTGTTAGTATGGTGTTATAAAAAATAATAGATCGTAATTATTTTTGTTATAATTTGTACATACTTTTATGATTAAATTTTTTATCACTATGAACAAGCGTTTCAAACCAGCCAAATTGTTGGAAATAAATAATATTTTTTAAAAGTAAAGTATAATAGATGCCATGAATTAGACAGGTTACTAGAACTAGTAACATACTATGAATAATGATTGCATTAATATATATTAATTATTATAATATAATTAGCATACTTAGACCGTGTTGTATAGAGGCGTCTTAGCATGTGAATACTTTGGCTAAATAAACTTTTGAAAGTATTACATTTCTCAAAATTTCAACATCGAATTACCAGTTATAATTTAGAATTAGGATCTTGGGTTAGCGTGAAAGATAGGTAAAGTTCGAATTTGGACTACAATGCGTAGAATGATATACCTACTAGTATTTGCCTATGCCGAAAGAAACGCAACCAGTAATATGTCCCAAGCAAAAGTCGATTTCGTATCATGTCATCAAGTGTAAAAGTGTCATACAGTTTCATAAAGGCACACTATTGTTGTACCCCTGCGATTTTACACGCAGTTTATCCCGTTCCCGTAGGAAATTTGGAATGAAATATATCCTATGCGTTATACCGATGTTTCAGCTATGTTATTGTAAATTTTCATTAAAATCCGTTCGGTAGTTATTGCGTGAAAAATGTACAAACATCTGAACATCCATGTAAATTTTTGCGTTTATAATATTACGAAGGGCTATGAGGAAGAATGAAAGGGATTGATGGTTTGCTGACAAAATCCCACGGAAACCATTAATAATAGTAGCATTATTACAAGTAGAGATAATTAATTGATTTGTACAAAAATAGTAGTATTCGTTTTTATCTGATTTATGTAATTTTTCTGTTGTGTATTAATTATCCCTTGAACCTATCAATAACACACTATTTTTGGTATGCTAAGAAAAATACAAATGTTCATTTTGCACTTACAACGGTTCTAGGCCTGGCCCCGTACCATGAGGTCTTCTATCGCTGTGTGACAGGGACAGCGCTAGATGAGAGGTATAATACTGTCATCATCCCACAGCGTGAACAATATTACTATAAGACTTCGTGGTACGGTCTGCCGAGAAAATGGTCTATCAGTTTCGATGACATTTCCTGTGTCACTAAAACATCAACAAGGTACAGTTGGTATATTGTGATAAGTGAAGAATGAACCTTAATGTTTAATGACATTCATATGATTTTCATCCTTAGGGTGGTAGAGCAGATTCTTGGCCGACTGTGCATGGTATGAACAAATAACAAAATAATCATGCAAAGTGAGAAACCGTGAACAGCGTAGATCCGACTAAATACTATACTGGTTACAAATATACGTACGACGCAAACAAAACTGTGAAGTCAACATAAGATTCTCTCTTTTATTTTTTCCATCGCATCTGGAAAAAAGATTGCATTATGCAAATTTCTTTAAATTGACATTAACAAGGTTGTGGAAATGAAACGAAAACAAGTTGAATGTACACTAAATTTGTTGTAAAGCTACTAAAGCTCATATTCTAACCCCCTTTTATTAATAAACTCGCTGCTTCATATTATACAAAGGTTTATTGTTACGAATGAAATAAAAAACGGAAATCGATTTTTTATTCACCATTGCAATGAAACATTTAATGAATAATATGTTATATTTTATCGTGATGAAACTCGCAAGATGTGTGAACCCTATAACGGCAATGGGCTAACCCCGTCACGTTGTGTTAAATAAGCTTGGTGAATCATGGACGTTAGGAATTGCTTCTGCCTTCCCCGCTTTGGGATTAAAACGGTTTGAAGTGTATTTATCATGAAATTCATACAGAAACGACGGTATTACACACGGTTAAATACATTTATGGGATTGTTAATGTGTGATATATGACATTCGGCTCACTGCCTTCACACGCACACATACACACACACACACACACACACACACACACACACACACACACACACACACACAGCAACAAGGGGCTTTAATATCGATCAGAAAAACATACATTAACGTCTACATAAACATACATCTTCGGATTAATTTTCTAAGTAAAATATGTCAGGATATTGGATTACACATTTATTTACGTTTGAGAAAAGATATTATCATAGGTTGTGTAGCGTTAATGCAATATGTATTATTTTCCGAAGTGAACGACTAACACAATATTGTTGAAGTAAATTGACGCGAGCACGTGACTGTCGGATTATCGTGTGGGGTTAAACAAAGTAATAATTTCTTATAATAAGGCTTGACTTTGCTTAAATATTATAGTCTCACTCCTGCGCCAACTCGTGCCTATTTAAATTTATGAATCTCTTGCAGTTTTTTTCAGGTTCAGACACAAATTATTTAGAAGTCTTAATATTCCGAGGTACTCTTCATAAACAGACACATTTGGTCCCTAAATTTGGATTTTCCTACTTGTACTAATGCAAATTAGAGACTTTAAACTTGACACAATATTTTAATATAAATGTACGAGTAATAAAAATATATAGGTACACAGTTAAATTACTACCTAGGATTCTTCTTTAGCCGCGTGGAGACGGCGAATGGAATACATGTGTCACCACCCTAGCTTAACTTTTCCCGTCGTGGGTGGGAGTAGTAGTAGTAGTAGAGTGGTCGTAAGAAGCAACCGAGGGAACGGACAGAAGCGCTATCTGTAAGTTAATCTACAACACCACTGAGATCGCCAACCCGCCTGCCAAGCGTGGCGATTATTGGCAATTCCCCCCAAATGCCGGAAATCATTGGGGGAGGCCCTCGTCCATCAGTGGACGTCATGTGGCTAATGACTCTTTCGTATGTAGGTATCAGAAACCATATAATCTAGCCATCATCATTGTTTGTATTTTTTCGCAAATAAAGGATGTACATAGTTTTTTTATCTATTGAGCCTCGAATTTGGGAATGATTTATATATTATAAAACAAAGATGCCTCCCGCTGTCTGTTCATAAAGGACTATGATGCGGTCTTATTTGCTACGAGTATATAGAGTGATTCTTGAGTAAGGCTTATATGTATAATACACGCTAGTACGAAGCGGGGTGGATCGTTAGATTAGTAGCGAAAGGACAGGGAAAAACAAACTAGGGAAAGTATAAAAACTTCTTACTGCAAAATCTATATACATACTTTCTTTTATATATACTATAATATATACTTTCTTTTATATGTATCTATGTATATAGACGTATATAGAATGTAGAAAGTATATAGACGTGTTAATTACTCTATTTATACACCAAGAACGCCTGAACCGATCAAGCTGAAAATTAGTGACCTGAAACCAGGAGACGATCATAGAATACTTTTT
>SJJU01028110.1:0-12550 GCA_012932125.1 Conopomorpha cramerella | reverse complement strand
TCCTCTAAAACGGCTTTACCGATTTTTACCAAATTTTATATGCGTATTCAGTAGTTCTGAGAATCGGCTACTATCTATTTTTTATGCATCTACCTACCAGTTGTGTTTCTCCCAATACACGGGGTACAAAGGCAACTTATTATGGCAAAACCAACGGTTGCCGGGACAGCTGGTATAATTATAAAACTACAAGCACTGCTTGTGAGTTAAACCACAACACCACTGCGATGGTCAACCCGTTTGCAAAGCGTGGCTATTACTGACATTTGCCACCAAATCATCATGGAAATTATTCGGGGAGGCCCTCGTCCAGCAGTAGACGTCACGTGGCTGATGATGATGAAATTTGCTTTATTTCTACAAGTAGTAATATTGAATATTAGAAAACAAAGCGAAGACTTTCGTTTTCGCTATTTTATTGTCTTTAAATACTTATTTTAGGTACTCAGCTAGTTTTCCACGATTGCGAGATACTTAGATGAGTTTTTTTTATCTTTATTTATTTAGGAGCTTCTGTACATTACAATAACAATTTCAGCTCCATTGTACTCTAAGTCTTATATTTAACATTAAAATATAGTATATATATCTTAATATTAGGTTATTATCTAGGCTTCCTGCCCCTCAATCTCAGGGCATTCAAAATAAAGACGTTTCAACCTGAATGACCTAACAATAAAAGTGCACACAAAAGTATGTTAAACCCGAAATTATTGCTCGCGAGTGTATACTTTTTTTTCTCGAATATGATTCGTTGATCGATTAATAATGATTCCTTTAAAGGGAAAGTACACCGCGGGGACTCTTTAATTATTACTCGATGCCCATTCATGAAATGTCAATGAATCATACGACATGCTGATAAATTACCTTGGATACAACCAGAAAATCTTGAACTATACTTTTAAAGTAATATTTATTGATGACCAGACCAAGTTACAGTAAGCATATCAATACTAAGTTTAATAGTTTTCACACTCTCACTTCGGAAGTTTGGGCATATGGAGAGGGCGGACGAAAGTCAATTCACGATATCACAGACGTAATGTACATTGGTCGTGTAAGAAGCTTGGTGAGTAGAGGTCGCCCCAGAAGGACATACACACATCAAAAGTGTCTAGGGATCAAGAACATTTTTAGCTCTAAAAAAATATTTTTTTATATCAAATCTAATCTTCTGGATTAGTCTCCTACGTAATTCCCCATGCCTGTATTAATTATAAAAAAAAAATAAAATAAAAAACATACACTTCACGCCTTTAATCCCAAAGAGGGGTAGGCAGAGGCACTTGCTAAAGCAAACATCCACCCATTAATTATCACTTATCACCACATTTTGAATAAATTATGAATGAATTCAGTTTTCGTAAAATGTATTCTTGATTGCAATCTTCTAAAATGTACTTGATCCCTAGACACTTTTGATGTGTGTACATTGACCAGATTGGTGAAGTCCTGGTGAAAGTTGGAGTGAAAAGTACTCGAAACCGAAGGTCATGTATGAGAAGTTGTACGAATGTAGATGAAGCGAAAGGGGTATGTCAGGACTGTGACAAATGGAGATCTGTAGTCTCTGCCTAACCCTCTGGGAGACAGGCGTGAAGTGTATGTATGTAGGTATGAAAATTCTCCATTTATACGTCACCAAAAGTCCTGTCTATCCGATTAGATATTATGTAAGCGAGTGTATGTACCTACGTATAATTTATCGCCATTTGACAAACCGTTCCCCGACGCTCTATCCCCGTTCACACCGGGGTTCCGTTATACCAATTCCCGGTATTTCCCACCTTGTTAGTGTCACCAGGTTATTTGCATAATTTACTAATTTTTATAAAGTCCAACACCTGTAATTTTTCTTTTTCCCTCGTAACACAGACGTTCAAGACTTTCGTGACAAGAGTTGAATCAGACAGCCTAGAATACTGATAGACATTGTACTTAGTGGCATGCTTTTGGGGCTATTACGGTAAGTAATCACGAAGCCGTCATCATTACATGGTATAAAACAAAGTCGCCTACCGCTGTCTGACCCTATGTACCTATGCTTAGATCTTTAAAACTACGCAACGGTTTTTAATGCGGTTTTCTTACGAAGTTGATAGAGTGATTCTTGAGGCAGGTTTATGTGTATAATACATGCATATAATTGCAGGGAAACACTGTAAATAATGTACATTGGCAAATTGGGGCATAAAAGTATGACGTAAATGTTGTCGTGTCTTGCCCCTTCATTTGATACCCCACTTGAACATATTTGTATAGAGTCGACGGTGTGCCCAGTCAGCTCGCGACCACGACACATGTAACTATGTCGAAACGTCGGGCAAACAACGAAGGTAAGCTGAATGCTTATCTTTGGTTAATCTTCGCGCTATAATACCCGTTTTAAACATTTAATATCATGTCAGTGCGCGTTTCCTCATAACTTTTGAACAAATTATCCAATTTTCATTTAATAAACAGATTCTAGATATACTTATTGTGCTCTTTCATTTGATACCCCACTTGGACACATTCATTCAAGTTACATTTTTCTTCCTACTTTCAACCCCCATAACATTTGAGTGGATGAACAGATATCGATCAAACATAGCTAAGAACACGCTCGATCAAATCAGCTTTCAAACAAAGTAAAACCGCATTAAAATCCGTTCATTTGTTTAGGAGCTACGATGCCACAGATAGACACACAGATACACTGGTCAAACTTATAAAACCCCGTCTTTTTGCGTCGGGGGTTAAAAAGGCAATGAGTCGAGAAGGTATTTCTTGTCCAGCCAGACATCTACTCCATCTCAGGTACCGGTACCAGCACAATTGGTTGTAATTGCTATGAAATAATACGCTTTATGCGCAATGAAATAAAGAACACAGAGTTGTTGAACAGGTTTACAGTGGCCAAGAAGTTATGGTGCCTAAGTGTTGCCGGTCAGTTTCTGCTTGCTAACGTATTAATTTATCTATACATACATATAAAAATAGATTATTATTATTTATGTCTGTACATAGCAGGTGACAAATTGGCTGAAGATTAAGTTTGATTATCAAGCCTTTCCAGCACATAACAATGTGACATGGACGATCCTTACAGAGTTCTAACAATTAGGGTAGCCAGAGCCGTAGCGTCTCGTTTGGTCGCGTATTACGTAACACAAATTTTTAGCGAGTGCCAGAAGTGCCCACGATGAGTAAAAGCTGTTCCTTCGCTTTCTGGTATTTAAAAGATTTCGGGCATCATCATACCTACATAACACATTATACATACGAGTATAATATTAATACTATATATTATAATAGCCAACATTTTTACGTCTATAAATTAATCAAAAGTTAGACAAAGTTAGTTGCATATTTACGTATACATATTTACATACAAACACACATATCGGTGCTTAACAACAGGCAGGATGGTGATCAAACGCTTGTTCATAGTGATTAAAAAAACAAAAGTTTTCTTCTAAATCCTTACTTAAATCATTCGAAAGATTTTCCTAAGATACAATATAATAATATTATGTTGTTATGATTTGTTTTAATTGTTTATTTGATGTATGTTTGTACCTAGCTATTATTGTTTTACACTTACTAGTTTCTAGCAGTATTAATTGTGTTTTCTATTAATAACTAGTGGACGTCCCGCGTACGCGATTTCATTCGCGTAGTAGTTTCAATATGTCATACAAACTATAGCACCCTCTATGCTGCACTAAGTCCCATAGGAACGGGATAAAATGCCTCCTATGTTATTCTCCTGGTTCTAAGCTACGTCCCCACCAATTTTCTGCCTAATCGGTTGAATCGTTCTTGAGTTATAAGTGTTGTAACCAATCCGTCTTTGTTTTATATATTTTATTATATTGTCGCCTATTATATCCTATGTAATGTGTATTTCCTTATTGGTTGTCCTTTTAAATCGGGAGACCAGCAAGCAAAACCATGCTGTGGCCTCTAGTACATTTATAAGAGGGAAGTGTTCGAAGGTAAATTATATAATAGGAACAGGTTCAGGCTGTTAATCCAGAATGGAAAATATCACTAGGTATAGTCGTCCAAGAATCTGCTCTACCACCCTAAGGTTGAAAATCATGCGAATGTCTTGAAACATTAAGGTTCATTTTTCACTTGTCACAGTATAACAACTCTACCTTATTGATGTTTTAGTGACACAGGACAAGTGTCATCAAAACTGATAAACCACTTTCTTGGTGAATTTCTTGGTCAACTGTAAAATCTTTAAAAAGAACTCCGCGCAAGGTGCAAGTTATTCTCAAGGACTATTAACATTGCATAATTTTAAGGGAAGTCTAATTAAAACAATTAAATTTGAAACTTCTCGCCTAACTAGACCAGAAGTCTACTTTGAATTCGTCTGAAAAACTATTGACTATTGTACTAGCCAGTGATTATGAGTGTAGTCTGAAGGTCTTCAAGTCGCGGGTGAATAGGTACCTAATGAACAGGTGTGCTCCACCGTAGACCACATCGCTGCTTAACATACGGTAGGATGGTGGTCAAACGCTTGTTCATTATGTTAAAAAAAACTAGAGAGTTCGTTTCTAAGATATTTTAAAAGAATAGTTTTTCAGTGTAACTTAAAAGTGCATTTTAGGATTTTTGTAGTTTCTGTCCGAAAAAAATTCTAAACAAAATTTTCCTCTACCTATCCCGCTTCGGGATATGTTAGGGGTAATAATATTACTATGACACCTCGTGTTACGGGGCCTGGTGATAAAAAACGTGGATAATGCCAAACATGTTTTCCTGTGCATCTTTGGCAGAAACATGCGGTAAGATAATAAACAGTCCAACGTGTTACGTTGAGATCACATGTAGCCAACTAAATTAGTATCTACGGTTATGTAAGGCGTGCGCACACTGGCCGGCAGGAAGCTAAGGTCGTTATACACTGAGTCATTGTGCTCGCACAATAGAATGGATGTCTTCCTCAATGCTATGCTGCTATAATACACATGTAACACACAATTGACGTTTTTGATAGGTCCGTTTAGGGTTCGCGATGCGCTTGCGCATAATGGTTGGAGAGCACCGTTCATGTAATTGCTGTATTACTTTGTCGGGTTATTTGTATGGCCGTGCTGGTCTGGGACGTAAATGGAATTCATCAGCTGTGTTTCTTTCTGGCATGTCGTAGGAGCCGTCTATGGGATCTAGAGACTTGGGTTTTTCGAGCAAGCAAAAAAAAATACACTTCACGCCTTTAATCCCAAAGCGGGGTAGGCAGAGGCACTTGCTAAAGCAAGTACCCACGGTTCACCGAGCGTATTTAACCCAACTTGACAGGGGGTGAGCCCATCGCCGTTATAGGGTTCACACACCTTGTGGTGTGCGGTTTCATCACGATGTTGTCCTTCACCGTACGAGCGTTGCGTTGCGTACATAGGCTCTGAAAAAGAGTCCCATTGGTACACGTCCAGTGTGGCCGGACTCGAACCCGGGACCTCCCGGTTACAAGTCAAGTATCCGACCAACTGGACCACAGACGCTCTACAGCAAGCAACTTGGAACTAAAGGTCCATATTGACATTTTTAACTACTTATTATTCTGTGGCTGAAGGTGATCCTAAAGTCTTGTTCTTGTCCACCCCCTTTAGGGATGAAGCATATGAGTGTATGTATGTGAAAGCGTCTGTGGTCCAGTTGGTCTGATACTTGACTTGTGACCGGGGGGCCGCGGGTTCAAGTCCGGCAACTGGACGTGTGCTCATGGGACTCTTTTTCAGAGCCTATGTACGCAACGCAACGCTCGTACAGTGAAGGACAACATCGTGATGAAACCCGCACACTAGAAGGTGTGTGAACCGTATAACGGCGATGGATTTACGCCATATCACGTTGTGATACGCTTGGTGAACCGTCGGCATTTGCTTATTAAGCAAGTGCCTCTGCCTACCCCCCTTTGGTATTAAAAGGCGTGAAGTGTATTTTTTTTTGTATGTGTACAAGATACTTTTTGCGTTGACAAATTAATTGTTGTGAGGGTACTTTTCAATGATATGCCTTTGTTTGATTTACTGTTTGTTAACAGACTAGATTAATTAAGAGTAACTTAAAAAATATTAGGGGCGACTAGTACTATTATGTAGTCTGTATTTTTCTTTTCATTAAAATCTTGACATTGTCAATTTTCCATTTTCTAATGTACACTTTGCAATAAGGAGTATATTTATTCATTCATTCGATTTTCGCTAAACAGTTTATACACAGAAAAAAAACAAGAGTCAACTCACAAAACCGTATTAAATGAATAATGATCTCTATTACAAATTGATACTACATAAACCCATTCGTCAATTTACGTTATTATGAAAAGCCAATAAAAATTGTGATGTCACGCAAAAAAAAGGACCAATCAATCTTACCAAATAATGCAATATAACCAAATGGCTAAATTATAGCCCTTAAACGTATAACGAGATTGTTCAAAAGTACACGCTACAATGCGTAAGAAAGTTTGGTTAAAATACAACGGCTGGATAGCCGATTAAATACTTCGAAAAACTAATAAAATAATTTTCGTGTATCGAAACGGTGTATCGGGCATAATGGGTAACGGGACGTCAGATGCTTTGTAGGAACCGCCCAATTAAATGAACGCCGCGCGGCCATCTTGTGAGGTACATTTAGATACAGATATTTTAGTAATTGGAGAGGCCTATGTCCAGCAGTGGACAGGTATGGGCTGATGATGATGATGATTTTAGTAATCCAGACCCAGTACCTAATGAACAAGTGCGCTCCATCGTAGACCATATCGCTGCTTAACATAAGGCAGGATGGTAGTCAAACTCTTATTCATTGTGTTAAAAACACATAGTTCGTTTCTAAGATATTTTGGATAGAACAGTTTTACAGTGCAACTTAAAAGTAAATGCTTTTTAGGATTTTTATAGTTTCTGTCCGAAAAAAAATCTAAACAAAATTTTCCTGTACCTATCCCGCTTGGGGATAGAAGAAGGATTAAAGAAGTTAAAAAAACGTGGATAATGTCAAACATGTTTTCCTGTGCATCTGTGCGGCCATCTTGTGAGGTACATTTATTTAGTAATCCAGACCCAGTTAGCAGTAAGCCGTGGCGATTTGAAAAGATGCCAGTGTCTTCCCAGTTCTTCTGGCCAGTAAAAGAAATTAATTCGAACCGGGGACGTTTACTTTTGTTTTTAAAGTCATAAATGACGTTCATCAAGCTTTGTATTATGCTACTGTATATCTGTATGTTATAAGCACTTATAACGATGAAATAAAGAAAATTTGACTTTTGAGTAGTAAAACTACTTTGTTGAGAGAGATTTTGCGATCTGTTATAAGACTATATAAATGATACTACTAAATAGTACGTAATGGACAGTATTTTATTACTGTTAAATTTTATGTTGTTTATTTAATAAGCTAGATTTGCAATTTACCTACTCATTATAAATGTAATATAATATATAAATGTTGTTTTTAATATTAGATGAAAGTACACCTATTCCTACTTTATTTGCAGTGCCCTAACAGGGTTCATGTTTTGGATACCTATTTTAAGATTTTAACGTGTTGGTTTTACAAAAATACCTTTGTGTATCACGTAGAGTTTTTATATTATTACAAGTAAAACATTAACCTTAATGTCTGATGTCATTCATAGAAGTTTCAACCTTAGTCATAATTGACATTTGATACTCCTAATTCCGTTTCAAAAGTGGCTGAAAGCAAATATTTTTTTAAGGCAACGCGCCGTGACTTTAAATTCATAGTTTAAACGGAATAAATTATTACGTCCAGCAAACAATGATGGTAAGCAATTCAGCTTATCTTTGGTTAATTTTCGTAATACCTGCTTTAAACTATTAATATAATGCCTAAAGGTGATTCTATAAAGCCGACTCCACCTAGATAACAATTTAATTTGAAAAAAGAAACTAACTACTCACAATGAAGCCAGTCAAGAATAAAGTCTTAATCAATGTATCAGTAAACGCCCACCATCAATCAATCAAACAATCCACATGGTACCGTAAGCAGAAGCATCTCCACTTGAATTAAGAATGGCAGAGGAATGACGTCTTAAAGCCAAGCAAAAAAGAAACATTCGTAACTGAAAAAAAAATTAAGTACAGAGCAAAGAGTTTTTCTACCTCCTTTTGACATTTAAAAAGATAACAATTTTTGAACCTGTACAAATGTAGCTCAGATGTAAGACCCAGCTGGCAATACTTCTTTGACCGCAACTCTATTGTATTTGTGATCGATTACGACATATGATTCGTGAATCGATGATCGCCGATAAATTTGACGGGGAGAAGACGAATCGGGCAAAACATCGATACTTACTCGGAATCAAAATGGTCTGTGCAATGTTGAGCTGGCGTTACGCGTGTTTTTCTTCTTATCACAGTTCAAATTATAAATTGACGTAAATTTTAGTACTGTTATTGATATGGAATCAATAATACAAAGAATTTGTCGCATTATTCATATCAATACGAACGTTTGTGAAATATGAAATGTAAAGTAACTACAGTCGGCCAAAAGTCTGGTCTACCACCCTAAGGTTGAAACTCGTATGTATGTCAATAGACATTAAGGTTCATTATGTACTTATCACAATATAACAACTCGATCTTATTGACGTTTTAGTGACATAAGAAGTGTCGTCAAAACTGATAGGACACTTCCTTGGTCGAGAGTGCATTTGTTACTTCGTCACGGAAAAAGTAATGTTTTTTTTTTTTGCGAAACTGGAATGGGCCTTAGATTACTACTGGTGTTAGGACACCTTAAAAACATTATAATAATGTTGCAATCAGAATGTGCTATTTATAAATCATCATATTAGTTCTGCTAACAAAATATTTCTCGCAATAAAATAATAAACAGTGTGACTCTTATCTGGATAACAATAGAAGCGATAATCGTGTAACAGTAGTCGTTCGCACGCAGAAAACACAACACCCGGTCAATGTTTCTAACACAACAAAATTCCATGAATGCTACTTCATGACTCAATTTGTCAAAATGTTCCAATATAGTGTCTCACAAAGTAACAATGTTATTAAATGCTCAGTGACCCCAAACAAAAAAAGACTCCTAATGGACTCGGAACTCACTTTGCTGCAGATAAAAAGTAACACATTTTTTTTTATACTCCGCAATACATTTGTCACAAGCACTTACACCCACATAGGTTTTTTTTTTCGTTTTTAGTTATAGTTTTGGAACGGGAATTCCGTGCATTGTTGTCGCTAAGGATAGATAATGTAACCAAAATACTTAAAAGAAAAAGGACTTCAATCAGTAAAATTTTACAGATTTTGTCTTGGATGCCATTGTTGCGTCTACTTTCATAGTGCGAATCGCCAGGACGTGAAATTACTTGCCGGAGTCTATGTTTCCTGCGCAGTACAGTCTGATGGTCTTCAAGTCGCGGGTAAACAGGTACGTAATGAACAAGTGTGCTCCATCGTAAACCACACCGCTGCTTAACATCAGGCCGGATGGTGGCCAAACCCTTGTTCATTGTGTTAAAAACAAATACCGTGGGCTTGTCCCTGAATAAAAAGTCCTGACATATTATTATTCCACATAGCACTACATATTTTCATAAGTATACATGATATCTTGCTTGGTCGCTTGGTCAGTTTTTATAACATTTTCTGTGTCACTAAAATATCAATATTATATCAACATAATAATAATAATATTTAGGTAAAAAATTAACCATTTCTATCGACTCTAGGATTCTAGATACCGGTAATCGATTGTACCTATCTACGTATTATTACGAACATACATACCCTTTAGAGGGGTAGGCCTCTGGGAGACAGGCGTGAAGTGATAGATACTACAGATCTCCTTTTGTCATAGTCTTGACATACCCCTCTCCATTCTTATAAATAGTCATACAAATGTCGTGTTCACGACTGTACTGATTAAAGTGAAGGAAACACTTTTGCAATTTGTAATTTACTTTTCTCTCCGAGACTCATCAAGAGCTTTCTGTCACACGAACTTTTTAAACT
Source organism: Conopomorpha cramerella (assembly GCA_012932125.1). NCBI lineage: Eukaryota > Metazoa > Arthropoda > Insecta > Lepidoptera > Gracillariidae > Conopomorpha > Conopomorpha cramerella. The sequence continues at coordinate 2,525 of SJJU01028110.1, read as the reverse complement.
TTCAAAGACTTTATTGCATTAAAAGTTGTTACAAAGTTATAATACAGTTTCTTATGAAACAGTTCCATTTTTAAACTCAATTATACAACGTGGCGTCTGTAACTCGTTTTCAGGGGTTGGCAGATGTTTCAGCTTGGGACTTTTCGCACGCTGATACTGGATTCAAGACATGGAAACTGATATATGTATATGCAGCGTGTAAAAAAGACCCGTAGCAATGGGCTTAGAAACGTAGTTCGTCAATATTAACAACTTCTACTATGGCGACAATGCGAAGCTTGCAAAAGATGATTCGTATCTTTATTAATTAACCGACTTCAAAAAAGAAAGATTCTCATCACCAGCCACATCATCAGACACTGCTGGAGAAGGGCCTCACCCAATTATATTCATGATAATTTGAGGAGGAAATGCCAATAATCACCACGCTTGGAAGGCGGGTTGGCAATCGCAGTGATGTTGTGGTTTAACTCACAGAGAGCGTGATTAAATTTGGTTTAGTCCTGACGATCCATGAAAAAACTACAAAAGCAATAAGATGAAATAGGTTTTTTTTAAAGTTTTTTTTTTGTGACTTCCGACTAATCAACTTGCAGCACCGCCAGCCGCGAAAATGTCGAAAATTAATCGACACGAATAAAATTACAATAAAAATACTTGAGTAATTAAGCAATATTAACATGCATGCATTCATTATAACAGTCATTTATTTATACATATTTTTTATTTATTATCTTTTAATACGCCACCAATTTAAATAGATATTGAATATATAATTAAAATTTTGTTTTCGAATGATTTAGTAAATTCATTACTGTAGAAATGCAGATGTGTCTCCAAAAGATAATATTTCTTAAGTAGTTTAAATCTATACTAATGTTATAAATGCGAAAGTAACTATGTGTCGCTTTCATGCCAAAACTACTGAACCGATTTTAAGGATATTTGGTATACAGATAGTTTGGAGCCTGAGAAAGGACATACGCTACTGTTTATTCCTATCCTGTGGGATGCGTCACTAAATAGAGGGCACTACTTATGTATAATTTTAAACTGTATTTTACGCATCTCTCCGTTTTTGGATACAAAAAAAATAGATTTTCGATTAACAGACAAAACCGTTAAACGACTTGCGGGCTTTATTATAATCCATATTCCATAATTATTGGAAACATTATGAAAATTACTGGTTTTGATTGTTTTCAAATTATAAAAACAACCGATAAATTACTATGGTAAAGTTCAACGCCCATTGCTAAAGTCTCATTTGATTAGCTAGCGTTGATATGTAATAATATACACAATACTGGGGCTTAGATTTCACAATTTAGTCTTAAAGTCACTTCTAGAAGGGATTTTTCTCCAAAAGTTCTGTTTACCTCACTACAGATTATGGACGATCCATGGATGAAGATCTAGATCTTCTGTGTTAGTGTCTAGACACGGTAGAATGTCAAGTTCAATTATCCATTTTCGATTAGTCATTTGCAAAAATGGTAATGTACAATTTTGTGCAAATATGGTACATTTTTCTTTTATTAGTATCGAAAGTGATTCATACAACGAATAAACAACGCTGTACACGTTTTAACACATACAGTGTGCAGGTACACATAATACAGAATTTATGAACAAATAAATATTATTTCTTTGAATGGTTAACTATTAAGTTCCATGATTACTTGGGGGAAAATTTCAATGTACGCCACACTTGGCAGGCGGGTTGGCGATTGCAGTGGTGTTGTGGTTTAACTCACAGAGAGCGCTGCTGCCCGTTTCCTGGAGAGTTCCCTCGGTCGCCTCTTACAACCCCCAAGACGGGAAAAGTTGGGCTGGAGTGGTGACACATGTATTCTATTCGCCGGCACTACACGGCTAAAGTAATAAGCGAAACACATACTGCGGTGTATAAAACAGCAACGTAATTTCGCTTATTTATTATTAAATACGCACATCAGTTCTGTCGATTTATTTTCTTAATTATATACATAGTTCATAAAATAAAATTGGCTTTTTATAAATCGCACAGTTAGAACAAAAGTGTCACAAAACAAAATGTATAATTTTATGAAATTGAACCTTAAATTAAATGATACAAAACTTAAATTACAAAATAGGCATGTTTCGTATTGAGGCCTTTTTTTTCTAATTATGCGAAATGTTCTCAACAGACAATGGGCATCTGGCTTTACATTAAGATATATTCATTTCAATTCGCAAATAAACAGGTACACTGGTTTCAGACCATTGAAAATTATCTATAAAACTATCGCAAAAAATACAAGGAAATGAGTTAAGTATACCTATTTAATTTGCCAACCTATTAAGTATAGCCACGCTGTATTATACTGTACTACTTAAATAAATTGGTTATTTTATTGTACTGCTAGTTTTTACAATATCTGTTAACTTCCTTAGAATATTTTCTGTGTAAAATATTATGCTTCTGTTAATAACGCCTTTTAATCCCAAAGCGGGGTAGGCAGAGGCACTTTCTTAATAAGCAAATGCCCACGGTTCACAAA
>SJJU01028108.1:0-11719 GCA_012932125.1 Conopomorpha cramerella | reverse complement strand
TGGTGGGACAAGGACAGACGAAGTCGGGTAGGCGTTGCCTGTTTACCAAATAACTAACTACCTACCACGTTAACTGTAAACACATAATATTCTGTTTAAATACTACTCAAATAAACATACCGCGAACTTCCACTATGAATGACGAGTGTTGCATGGTACCTTATTAGGTGTGTTCTGTGGTGATGCGTGGTTCATCCGCATTTATTCCGTTCCCATGGGAATTTCGGGACCTTGATGCCAATTAAATGAATTTCATATGACTAAGACGTATGATAATCCAGTCTTAGTCATATGAAATTCGCCTACTTAAAGTAGGTCACCTAAATATCACCACGTAGCAGAATTTTCAATAATCGTGAAACAACGGGCCATTCTCTGGAAACATGCACGTGTTTTATGCTTTGTCTGACTCTAATGTCAAGTGTCAAAGAGAGACGAATTCCCCTCAAGCATTACACAGTATTGACGTTTTTATTCAGAACTAGTGGACTCCCCGCGATTTCATTCGCGTAGTTTCAGTATGTCATACAAACTATAACACCCTCTATATAGAGACGCGACCAACAGGATCGGGGTAAAAAGTATCCTATGTCCGGCTCCTGGTTCTAAGCTACCTCCCCACCAATTTTCAGCTAGATCGGTTCAGCCGTTCTTGAGTTATAAGTGGAGTAAATAACACGACTTTATTTTATATATATAGATAAGTGCACTAGATTTGCGGTCACGAATAGGAAAGACAGCCGAGAATGGCTACACCCCCAACAAGAAGCCAAAGACAACAGGCCGGAATTGGCGGAGGATGAGAATAAACTCGTCTTTGGAGAGGCATAAGTCCAACAGTGGACTGAGGATAATCACCTGGTAAAATCGCGTCGTTTCCGAGGTCCATCTTGAGGGGAGCGAGGCCTCGTATCGGTCGCCATGTGGTCACGTCACGCCTCGCATGCTGTTCCCCGGACTCTGGGTTTACATCTGGAACGAGATATTTTGCTGGATGAGTTTTGTGATTCAAAATCATTTTAATTCATCAAAATCATAACATTGAAATGACACATGGAAAACATGAAAAGGTATATCAGTTCGAAAAGGGACTTTATTATGGGGAGAAGGACTGACAAGAGACTCTCTAATCCTCTTTTCAATTCAAGGCCTCGTTGGTGTAGTAGTCAGCATATCTGCCTCTGCTCTGTAGGGTCGTGGGTTTAATTCCCATCGCAGATAGGTGCTTAGGTGATGAGCACGTTAAGCACTTGTTGGATTGGACTGTGTGTTTTATTTACATTTAAATGAAAAAAAATATATAAGTAAATATATCTCGTTGTCTGATTTCCATAACACAAGTGATTTAGCTACTTAACATGAGATGAAGGCAATGTGTGTGTAAAATATTTATATATATTTTTTTTCATCACCATCATCATGACGTCCACTGCTGGACGTGAGCATTTCCATGATCATTTGGGTTATATGCCAATAATCGGCACGCTTCGTTTCGTCCGGAAGCATTCATAACTGCTGTAGTGGTTATTAAGGTCTCCAGTAACAATATACTTGGGCTTAAAATAGTATTTTCGACTCACCCTGTATTCTTAACCCTTTCGTGGATAAATGCCATCCATCGACGTGATAAAGAGAGAGGGTAAGAAATATTATACTGTCTTAAAGTTGATAAAAAAAAATCACTTTTCAATAATTTATTGCTTTTCTACAATGTGTTATAAGGTCTTAAATACAGTTGAGGTACAATCGTGGACCTTCTAGGGCACAGCAATGTAAACATAGATTTTTTGACATTATTAAAACATTAAGTAACAATATTATAAAAAATCTAAATTTCAAAATAATAAAATATTCACAATATTAAATTCACCAATTTAAGAACTTAAATTTAGGTATTAACTAGAGGGAATATTCCTATAAAATATAACATTATATACTTTATAATACAGAATGATGTTAATACAGAAATCTATCCCACTTTGGCATTAAGAGGCGTGAGTGTATGTGTGTATTTAATAATAGCTATGACGACACCGCACGGTATTACTCACGCTTTATTACGTTCCCGTGGGAATTTCAAGGATAATTTAGCATTCTAATGGTGAAAGATCTGTTATTATGAGTCTTGACTATGAATATGAGCTAAAGTCTAAGCAAAAATTATAAGGAAGCGAAAATTCTATCCATCTTTTATCGGGTACTTTTCGGAGAGTGTGTACTACGGAGTTTCATAACCTAATACCCCCATCGTTTTTACAATAGGACAACCAGGAGAACAGCAAAACGTCATCCGTACCAGTTGGATTTACCATTTAGGTGAACCAAACGGTTTGCGTCTACTTTCATGGTGCGAACCGCCAGGATGTGGAATGACTTGCCGGTGTCTGTGTTTCCTGCCCAGTATAGTCTGAAAGTCTTCATGTCGCGCGGGTAAATAGGTACCTAATGAACAAGTGTGATCCATCGCAGACCACATCGCTGCTTAACATCAGGCAGGATGGTGGTCAAACGCTTGTTCATTGTGTTTAAAAAAAAAGACTAAATAAATAAATATTTTACAACAACACACACATTGCCTTCATCCCATGTTAAGTAGCTAAAGCACTTGTGTTATGGAAATCAGACAACGAGATATATTTACTTAAATACCTTTTTTTTTCTTTTAAATACATACTTATTTAAATAAAACACCCAGACACATCCAACAAGTACTTAAAAGCTCATCACCTAAATACCTGCCAGCAGTGGGAATCGAACCCACGACCCTACGGAGCAGAGGCAGACATGCTGACCACTACACCAACGGGGCCGTCAACTACAATAAGTTACTTGGAAGCGTTTGGTGAACTAGTGCCGGTGTCGTTCACTATAGATGATGTCTATTGTCTGCAACTGCAAACAATGATGGTAAAGCTCGCTGTTTAACAACCAAGTGTTGTCCATCGCTCTACGCTACGGCTGCTTCAAGACAACGCTAGACCACACACAACGGATTTTAATGCGGTTTTCTTTGGTATATCTAGATTGATTTTAGAGGAAGGTAGGGAAGCACTGTTGATAATGTATTGACAAAACAACATTTACCGATAGTTTGGATAGATGACTCACTTTCATGCATAAACTACTGAACGGGTTTCAGTAAAATTTTACAATAACACAGCTTGACACATACGCTATTTTTATCCCGAATTTCCCATGGGAACGGGATACATTGCAGGTATCCCCGCCGGGGTACGTCTATACTATGTAATTATATAAAAGGGAAAGCTGACTGACATATCAACGCACAGCCCAAATATATGTAAACGTATGTATTATATTTGTAAAATAATTCGCCTTGATTAATAAGACTGTTACCCGAAGACACTATTCCGCGTGGACGGAGTCGCACAGCTCTGCTGGTAATTATATAAATCTCAAGGTCCTGTCTGTTTTATTCATCACCGCCCAGTCCAAACCCTTGACCCTGAAAGCTGAACTTTTGCACGAGGATTTCTTTTATGTTGTTTTACGCGAGATAAGAAACAATTTTTATAAATTCGCCCTCAAAGGGGGTAAAAAGTGGGATTAATGTTTATATGTAAAAGAAAAACGTTAGTTTTCGAATTTTTAATAAATAAGTTGTCTTTGTACCTATTTCTCCCAATACACGGGATTGGGAGAAATACAACTGATAGATGCATAAAAAATATGTATTAGCCGATTCTCAGATCTACTGAATACGCATATAAAATTCGGTAAAAATAGTTCTAAAACTTGATGGTACTATAGAACGAACGCGGGGCGTCCACTAGTTTAATATGAATTAACTAGTAAACACGGCGAACTCCGTTTCGCCACTAGATGGCTTCGTTTCGTTTTCCCCCTTTTCTGTTGAAATTTTTCTTCTTTCTATTTTTTCTTTGCTATAAACCTTACGGAGCCTGAGACCTTTCCAACGAATGCAAAACCGTGGAAATCGATTCGTGCGTTCTGAAGTTATAGCGTCAGGGAGGAAAACCCGACTTATTTTTATATAGTAGACTAGCTGTCTCGGCAAACATTTGTTTTGCCATAGGAAGTCGCCTTTGTACCTCGTTTATTGGATGAAATACACCTTTTAAACCTTCCCTGGGCTTCAGCAAGTCATTTTTATATATAAAAAGAAGATATAATTTGATTGACAAATCATCCAAGTAGCGTCATCTATGTACACGTCGTAGAACTAACAACCTTTGTAACTGTAGGGCGGGCGGAAGAGCGCGTAAGGCGGGCGGCTGGAATAAACTAGTTAGCTAGTGCGCTATTTTTTAAACAGATGGCGCTCGGTACTGCATAAACTTGGTTTGTTATGATTTGAAAGAAACATATTGGATTTTGAAAAACGTCACATAGTGTACCATGCATTATCATCCAAACCGAAGGTACATACAAAAATTCAGCTCAATCGGTTGAGAGTATCTGCTTCAAAATCGGGTCGCAAGATTCCACCCGAACATCCTTACATACATACATACATTGCAAGTTAAATAAAAGCTTTTAAAAAGTGCTAACTTCAAGCAGTAAAATTTGAAAGAAAAGATATCTCATGGATATCATTGTCGGAACTGAACAAAATTAAAATAGGACCAAACGGAAAACATCATCTTTCAAACAAAAAAAAAATCCAAATTGGTTTACCCAGTCACAAGTTTGGAGGTAATAAACATAAAAATAATACCGCCTCCTTTTTTTTAAGGCGGTCAAATATAACCTCCAGGGTGGCCGGTGCCCATCAGTGGATATCACGAAATATAAACTATCCCATCTCTCAAATTGGACGAAATTACATATAAATGCCAACTTTTGTGAATATCGGTAGCCTTGGTGAAGAGTTCATTGGGAACAAACATCATGACACTGGATTTTTATATATTAAGATGTTCATAACATATATCTGCGCCAATTCAATGTTATCTGAAAGACGTGCATGGCTCACATTATTACTAAACTAGCTGTCCCGGCAAACATTTCTTTTGCCGTAGGAAGATTTATACCTCGTGTATTGGAAGAAATACACGAGGTATAAATCTTCCTTTTAAACCTTCCTTGGACTTCAACGAATAATTCAAGACCAAAATTAGCCAAATCGGTCCAGCCGTTTACGAGTTTTGGCGAGACTAACGAACAGCAATTCATTTTATAATATCCTAGCTGTCTCGGCAAACATTTGTTTTGCCATAAGAAGTTGCCTTTGTACCCTGTGTATTGGGAGAAATACAACCGGTAGATGCATAAAAATAGATAGTAGCCGATTCTCAGACCTACTGAATACGCATATAAAATTTGGTAAAAAATCGGTAAAGCCGTTTCGCAGGAGTACGGTAACTAACATTGTGACATGGAAATTTTATGTATTAGATTCACTCTGTCAATTATTAACAATATTTTCTTGATATTACACGATTGTATTCATACACCTTATCACCATATTTTAACGTAAAATTAAGTTTGAACCAATACTGTAAACAATGGCTAGTATATTCCCACTTGACCAACACATACTTTGAACCTTATTGAATGTCTTCACTGGAATTGTCTGAAGATTTCAGAGAAGTTATCACAGAATAATCACATAGGGAATGTAACACTACAGGACACATACACAAAGCCTAAAATGGTGTCCCAGTGCTGGGAAGAGGCAACCATCTTCCACTCCTCACAATCTTCTCCAGTCTTACAGATTATATATTTTTAAATCCTGCACAAAGCTTTCAAATTAATAAAACACTATATTATTCACAGTTAAGAAGAAAAAAAATACACTTCACGCCTTTAATCCAAAAAGAGGGGTAGGCAGAGGCACTTGCTAAAGCAAATACCCACGGTTCACCAAGCGTATTTAACCCAACGTGACAGTGGGTGAGCCCATCGCCGTTATAGGGTTCACACACCTTGTGGTGTGCGGGTTTCGTCACGATGTTGTCCTTCACCGTAAGAGCGTTGCGTTGCGTACATAGGCTCTGAAAAAGAGTCCCATTGGTACACGTCCAGTAGCCGGACTCGAACCCGGGACCTCCCGGTTACAAGTCAAGTGTCCGACCAACTGGACCACAGACGCTTTTAAGAAGAAAATATTCTCCTAAAAGTATAAATCTAATATATAAAATTCTCGTGTCACAGTTTTCGTTGCCATACTCCTCCGAAACGGCTTTACCGATTTTTACCAAATTTCATATGCGTATTCAGTAGGTATGAGAATCGGCTACTATCTATTTTTTTATGGATCTCCCAGTTGTATTTCTCCCAATACACGGGGTACAAAGGCAACTTATTATGGCAAAACAAATGTTGGCCGGGACAGCTAGTCTAATATATAAAATTCTCGTGTCACAGTTTTCGTTGCCATACTCCTCCGAAACGGCTTTACCGATTTTCACCAAATTTTATATGCGTATTCAGTAGGTCTGAGAATGGGCTACTATCTATTTTTCCTGCATCTACCAGTTGTATTTCTCCCAATACACGGGGTACAAAGGCAACTTATTATGGCAAAACAAATGTTTGCCGGGACAGCTAGTACTTTTATAAAAAAAACTAAACTTGAACTTCAATAAACAAGACTCATTGCCAAAAACTGGCCGGAAAGATATTTTTCGATATTAAAAAGTAATTTTAATAAAACGACTTTTATAATTGAGCTTTCATACTTAAGAATATGTATGTAATACTGGCTCATTTACTACCCTTGTTTACTTCAACACAAATTATGTCAACGGATACATTTATAACCTTATTTACGTTGCAATAAAGACGTTTATGCAATGAAAATAAATACACACAATCACATTTCGAAGAAATAACGTTAAAACTTTTTAACTGAGCCGATCGTCGAATTAATTAGAACTAAAGTAAAGACCAAGATACGATGGTCGAGTTTCGACCAATACAGTGTTCATCCATTTTTTTTTTTTGCTAAATGAACTATAAAATTGTAAAAGGAAACTTGACGGGGTCAAGGACATCAAGTGTTTTTTTTTTTCAGTGCAAATATGGTGTGCTCGAGCGTTCCAATCTTTTGTTGGTAATATTCCGCACTTAATGGTACATATTATAATATTACATAAATATAGTCAGGTTTTATATCTCAGTGGGGTAGGCAGAGATTAACATATCACCTTATGGAAGAGGTCCATACATGCATATAGTATAAAACAAAGTCGCCTCCCGCTACCTGTCCCTATGTATGCTTAGACCTTTAAAACTACACAAATTATTTTGATGTTGTTTTCTTTCATAGATAGAGTAATTATTGTGGAAGGATTATGTACCTTGAACATCGCAACCCCTACATATGTGTATAATAATTATGTATATGCATAAATTAGCATGGAACGTTTTACGTTTTATAGCAATGTTGTAACGGCGAATAGAATACATGTGTCACCACCCCAACTTCTCCCGTCATGCGTCATCCCGTAAGAGACGACCGAGGGAACTCTCCAGAGGACGGTCAGCTGCGCTCTCTGTGAGTTAAACCACAACACCACTGCGATCGCCAACCCGCTTACCAAGCGTGTCTATCTATAAGAGAATGGCATCAAAATCCGTTGCATAGTTATAGAGATCTAAGCATACATAGAGACAGAAAGCGGGAAGCGACTTTGTTTAATTGTATGCATTGATAATGAATACCTATTAGTTTACAAAAGGTAAGGCGGCGAGGTGCCAGGGCGGGCGGGCGGGGCGCTTACTGCGCGCGACACTTGGCTAAGATCCAGCACACCGTTTCCAGGATTATTATAAACTCACCGTTCATTGCACTTTTTGTATTAGATACTCCGGGATATTCCCACTTTCCCACCACTGTAATTCCTGTTAGAGTCAGGATCTACAGCGGCGTCCAGAATAGACCAGAGCTCAATGATGACTTGGCTAGGTCCCGGAGGGGGTTAGCCTTCTGTCGTGGATCCCATATAGTACTAACATAGAATAAGAGGAAACATATATATGCTTGATTTTTACCGCAATGCACAGGCCTATCCTACCTGATGTTAAGCAGCGATGTGGTTTACGATGAAGCACACTTGTTCATTAGGTACCTATTCACCCGCGACTTAAAGCATTGTAATGATTTTTCGATTTGATTGATCAAAATAGTGGGAGACAGTTTTTTACAAACAAGGCACAAATTGCCTTTTGTATTAGATACTAACATACACTGTAATTATTCTCTCATTAATGTTGTGTGGTGACGGCGAATAGAATACATGTGTCACCACCCCAGCCCAGCTTTTCCCGTCATGGGGGTCGTAAGAGGCGACCGAGGGACATTTATTGGCATTTCCCTCCCAAATTAACATGGAAATCATTGGGGAAGGTCCTGGTCAAGCAGTAGACGTCATGTCTCTGATGTTGAATAGCTTCGTTGCCTTTAATAACCATCTTGAAATAACTTTGAAGAAAATTGTCTTCCATGCCATCTTGAAATAACATTGTGGCCCAGTTCATCATAAGGCTATCATCACAAGGCTTAAAAAGTTTATCAAACTATTTTTTTTTACCTTTCTGATTTCTACTATGACATTTACCTTCTGCTTCCAGTTTAACGCCATTTTTTAAAAAAAAACTGTAGTTATGAAAAAAAAATGTTTATATTTCGCAAAAGCGAAAATTCTGTACACAAGGCTTATGGCTTATTTGTTTACAACATTTTATACTTTTTACAGTATCACTTTACAGTTTTGCAATACCTATCATTATGGCTATAAATTCACGCAAGAACACTTAGTCTTACCACCCTGTATACAATAAAATCACCATGTAGGGCTATTTTTATTTGTGCGTCGGCCATGGAAATATGTCCGCTCGATCGAAAATGTCGAAGATCGAATTTATATAGAGCAAGCTACATGTGCAAGTATTTTACGTAAATATACTAAATCTATACTAATATTATAAAGCTGAAGAGTTTGTTTGTTCATTTGTGTGTTTGAACGTGCTAATCTCAGGAACTACTGGTTCGAATTGAAAAAATATTTTTTTGTTGAATAGATAATTTATCGAGGAAGGCTTATATAACATTAATTATATTATCCCCAAATTGCCACGGGAACGAAAAAATGCGAGTAACACCGCGAGGTACAGCTAGTAATAAATATTCCGATACATTGACATCGGTAATGGCGATTTATCGAGCGGTTGTTCCAAAATCTACCACTAGATGGCATGAGAATAGCTGGAGGTATTTTTTTAAAATTCAAAGCGCATAGCTCTACAGCTCCACGGCTTTCGCCTATCAGTATTAACAGTAAATTAAAAAGTTCTTCCTCTGTTCTACGAAATCAAACCAGACTCCGATTTTTTTATTTAATCGGTATCACTTCGCGAAAATAATTAAGTAGATAAACTTATTTTAATGGAAATAGACAAGACAGAAGTTTATCTCTACCAATATTATAAAGATGAAAGGTTTGTTTGTTTGTTTGAATTGAATAGGCTCCGAAACTACTGGACAGATTTGAAAATATCTTTCACTGTTGGAAAGCTACATTATTCCTGAGTAACATAGGCAATATTTTATCCTGGAATTCCCACAGGAACGAAACAAAGCGAGTAACCCCGCGCGGTACAGCTAGTAAAGAGATATATTGTGAAACCTTCGCGCGCTATTAGCGCCATCTCACAACAATATAATAAACTATTTTAAGCTGTCAGATGGTTGTCAAATAAATAATTTAAAAAAAAACAGTGCAGGTGATTGACAAATGACATTGACAAATGCTTTGTCGATTATATGGTTATTTGCTTTGAAAGAACATGTGACCAAGATTGAAAAGGGCATGCTTCGATTGTTTGGGTATATGGAGAGAATGATATTATAATTATTATTACATACCGGTACCTAATGAACAAGTGTGCTCCATCGTAGATCATCGCTGCTTAACATCAGGCAGGATGGTGGTCAAACGATTGTTCATTGCGATTAAAAAAAACATTTACTGCGCAGAAGACAGAAGCTTCGGCTGTCTCTTACTTATTTCCAAAAACTGTGATAATGCATTAAAAAAATACGCTTGGTAAACCGTGGGCATTTGCATTGCCATGTCCTTATTTTATGTGTGTATTTATTGTTTTTCCTATTGTTTCTTTTATTATTAATATTTTTCTCATGTGTGTTAGCTCTTAAGTTGGTAAATAAATATAAACATTGCAAGTGTCTCTACCTACCCCGCTTTGGGATTAAAAGGCGTGAAGTGTATTTTGTTTCCTATAAAAAACTGAACTGTACTGGCTGTAAAGTACAGCCAAAAAAAGCACGGAAGTGCCTCAAGTTTTTCATCATCATCAGCCACATAACGTCCACTGCTGGACGAGGGCCTCCCCCAATGAGATCTGTCATTTGGGGTGAAATGCCAGTAATCGGCACGCTTGGCAGGCGGGTTGGCGATCGCAGTGGTGTTGTGGTTTAACTCACAGAGAGCGCTGCTGCCCGTTCTCTTGGAGAGCTCCCTCGGTCGCCTCTTACGACCCCCATGACGGGAAAAGTTGGGCTGGGGTGGTGACACATGTATTCTATTCGCCGTCACCACACGGCTAGTTCCTCAAGTTTTTAACGAGGTCGAATTATATTTTTCAAACTGTCTCAAGTCGATCCTGTATGTAAACACAATATTAAAACAAAGTTCGGTGTTGCGGTTTGCGGTGCGGCTAAGTGCGGCACGACTGCAAGGTCACCACTTGCCGGCGCACTGACACACTTCAGCGGACATGCGCCTGCGCATTGTGCATAACAAATGAATTGTCCTTAATGTTACATTTTTTTTTTAATCACTATGAACAAGCGTTTGACCACCATCCTGCCTGATGTTAAGCAGCGATGTGGTCTACGATAGAGCTAGCTAGCTACATATCGATCGTTGTTCGGAGACCTATGTCCGGCTGTGGATGTCAGTGGGGTGACATGTTGAATGTATTTGTATAGAGGATAGGAAGACGTGACGTGATCTAGTATTACCATAGTATACCATAGTAATAATACACTATTATAATACATACAATAATACACTATACTAATATATTGTGCATAACAAATGAATTGTCCCTAATGTTACGTATCGATCGTTGTTGAGAGGCCTATGTCCGGCTGTGGATGTCAGTGGGGTGACATGTTGAATGTATTTGTATAGAGGATAGGAAGATGTGACGTCATCTAGTATTACCATAGTATACCATAGTAATAATACCATACCATGGGGTACCACTAAGGTATTATTACACCATAGTGGTACGCCATTAGCATAAAAGGACTTATAATGTAAGTAATCTATACATATACATATATATAAGAAAGTCGTTTTAGTTACACCACTTATAACTCAAGATCAGGCGAGTATGCAGTTTGGATCGCCTTTTTTTTCTGCGTCGATTTGTCTAGGTTTCATACCTCTATGACGTAGTTTGATGTCGCTTACGCGGTACAGATTATGAGTTTTTTCCCGAAACATTGCTTTATTTAAACTTAAAACAACTGTAGTCCAGTTGGTCGGATACTTGACTTGTATCCCGGTTACAAGGTCAGGGTTCTAGTCCGGCTACTGGACGTGTACCAATGTGACTCTTTTTCAGAGCTTATGTACACAACGTAACGCTCGTACGGTGAAGGACAACATCGTGATGAAACCCGCACACCACAAGGTGGTGAACCCTATAACGGCGATGGGCTCACCCCCTGTCACGTTGGGTTAAATACACTTGGTGA
>SJJU01028091.1:0-11716 GCA_012932125.1 Conopomorpha cramerella | reverse complement strand
AGATTTTTCATACAAAAGGATTTTCCCGTTAATTCCTGTTCCCGTGGAAGTTTCGGGAATTCCTTTCTTAGTGCACCTCTACGGTACCTATGCTTCGTTCGTTCCAAATTTCAAGTGCCTAGGTTTAGCCGTTTGGGCTGCGCGTTGATATGTCAGTCATTCAGCTTATCCTTTTATATATTTAGATTATAACTGACAGGATCGATTTCCAATTATAACCTACAACAAACGAAATGAAAAATTACGAATCTGTAGGTACAGATGGAGTAGAAATTCCGAGAACATTAAAATAACCAGTAACCAGAAATATAATAGAAACAGTATCGATTTCCAATATCAACGAGCAACAAAAGAAACGAAAAACCTCGACCCTAAAAAAACAATAATTCCGTGGGCAGATTGGCCATTTGCAGATCGTCGCCGCCAGCGATAACGTGGGAGACAGCTTCATCTTTTTACTTAGACCAAAAACAAATTATAGACTTGACATCCCGAACCGACGTTTAGAATAAAACGAGACAACGATACGAGAAACGTGCAGGAGTGAAAGAGCAAGAGACCGTGTTTCCTGCGAAGTACAGTCTGAAGGACTTCAAGTCACTGGGGTGAATAGGTATCTAATGAACAAGTGTGCTCCATCGTTCGACCACATCGCTGCTTAACATCAGGCAGGATGGTGCTCATACGTTTGTCACACGCCTTTTAAACCCAAAGCGGGATAGGCAGAGGCACTTGCTAAAGCAAATGCCACGGTTCACTAAGCGTATTTAACCCAACGTGACAGGGTGTGAGCCCACCTTATGGCGTGCTTGGTTTCATCACGATGTGTCCTTCACCGTACGAGCGTTGCGTTGTGTAAAAAAAAGTCCCATTGTTACACGTCCAGTAGCCAGACTCGAAATCAAGGATCCGACCAACTGGACCACAGACGCTGTTTAGAAGGAAGAATTAATGTGCTGTATATGAGCTGTGTGTGCGCTCCGTGAACTCCGAGCTCAAGGAGGCGGACGTTGAATGGAGTGTGGCGAAGAAGGCAGCGGTGGACAGAGAGACATGGAGAGATATCTGCAAGGCCCTATGTACCTCCCGGGTATGCTAAGACTTAAGTTAGTAAAAATACATGTACGAGTTTTTGTTTGTATTTCATCGCTATAAGTGCGTACAGAAACAATACAATAAAATAAAAATCGATTTAACCAGTAAAATAATAAGACTTTTAAGGTTTACTCATGTATACCATTGTCGGAACTGAACCAAATTTAAATAGGACCAGATTCCAAACGAATCGATTCAACCAATGAAAAGTTTACAGGTAACAAACGAGTTTTATTCGTGTTAAATGTAAATTAATTGACACAAATGCATACGTACTGTGTAAAGAGAGCTCAGCATGCGCTTTGCCGAGGCGGTTGTCGACGTGGCAGCGGTAGGCGCCGGCGTCAGAGCGGGACAGCGACATCACGGAGAGAGACAGCGAGTGCCGGTAGCCACGTGACGTCGTCTCCACGCGGTGCTTCGAGTCTGGGGACAGAAGTCATTTTAATACTAGAGTCGTATATGGACGCACTAGTTGACAGTTCAAACGAACAAAACTGCCACACACAGATCTAAGGCACGCGCGCATTCATGAAATGCACGAACTATACTAGACAACTCTGCGCTATAGACACATATAATGAAAGAAGGAATTTATCAACAGTAACGTAGTCTAACCGCAGCCGCTATACCGCGCCTTAGGTATCGTGCGGGGAGGTGGGGAGTGGGGAGGCCGTTGCCGCCGTAAACGATGACGCAATAGTATATTCTATTTTTAAACAGCTATTGCGCAAAACTATAAAAGATATGACGGGCCCGTTGGTGTAGTGGTCAGTATGTCTGCCTCTATTCCGTAAGGTCGTGTGTTCGATTCCCACCGCTGACAGGTACTTACATAGGTGATGAGGTTTTAAGTACTTGTTGGATGTGCTGGGTGTTTTATTTATATAACTTTACATTAGAAAAAAAAATGTATTTAAGTAAGTTTATTTCGTTGTTTGATTTCCATAACACAAGTGCATTACCTAATTAACATGGGATGAAGGCAATGTGTGTGTTGTTGTAAAATATTTACTTAATAAATAATACCATACGTGTATTGTAAAACAACTTCAGACCAAAAAAACAACTAAAATTACAATACAAAATCGACTTTCATAATAAATCCCTTGAGTTAAAAAAGGGTACGCGTAGCTGTTTGATGCTCGGCTACAAAGCCCCATCACCGCAAGGTTGCGAGCCCATCTGTCTTCTATCGGGTGCATTTCGGAGAGTGTGCTACGGAGTTGCATAACCTAATATCCCCATCGCGTTTTTACAATAGGACAACCAGGAGAACGAAAAAACGTCATCCATACCAGGTGGATTTACCATTTACGCGAACCAAAAGGTTTGCGTCTAATTTCATAATGTGAACCGCCAAGTGTAAGGTTTCAAACTCACCCTGTATTACTATGAGTACCAAGGTATTATGTAAAGAGGGATTTGATCGAGTGCCTTGGAAGGAACAAATAACTTTTGTATCCTATTATGATTAGGTTCGTAACCCTTTAACACTTCCAGGGTCACTTGATTTAAGACAATACGAGTTGTAGCCAGGCTGGATGTAAATAAGGAACAATACCCACCACCACCCGCGTCCCATATTTCGAAGTATGTGCCATCCTGTGGAGCCGAGAGCATACTTGCTTTTACTTCTTTTCAAGAATAAGTGCCCATTCTTTCTTCTATACAAATTGCTATTACTGTAACGCGATATTTCACAATATTTTGTTATTGTGAAAAGACTCCTTAGTAATAGTAATAAGATTCTTATTTCAACAGTGTCACATTTTGAGATGTCGCGTTGTTGCAGTCGTCATCATCATCATACTTGTCCACTGCTGGACATAGGCCTCTCCAATTGCACGCCACTGTGATCTGTTTTCGGCTTCTCGCATCCAGCTTCTGCCAGCCATGTTGCGTATATCATCAGTCCACCCTGCCTGAGGGCGTCCTCCATTGCATTTCCCGAAACGCGGTCTCAATGAGAGAACTCGTTTGCCCGCTCGTTTTGTTGTTGCAGTAAATGAGCGATATATTATTTCTCATTACATAAGGGGAAGGCAATCAGGAAGAAATTTCTCAAGGGCCATCGCCATTATTGCAGACCCCGCTAATGTTGTTTTACCAATATCAATTTTTCGGGTTAAATAAAGTTAAATTAAAACGTTAGCGAATTTCTAGAAAATCATAATTTTCTGCATAATTTTCTTTCATCAAGCTTTGTGTTATACTTTGGTTATACTACTGTATATGTCTGTAATAGCACTTACAACGATGAAGAAATAAATAATTTCATTTCATTTCACCCGGGCCATGATAGCAAACAACTTTCAACAACAATTATTTACATAAAAAAAAAAAATACACTTCACGCCTTTAATCCCAAAGAGGGGTAGGCAGAGGCTCTTGCTAAAGCATGTACCCACGGTTCACCAAGCGTATTTAACCCAACGTGACAGGGGGTGAGCCCATCGCCGTTGTAGGGTTCACACACCTTGTGGTGTGCGGGTTTCATCACGATGTTGTCCTTCACCGTACGAGCGTTGCGTTGCGTACATAGGCTCTGAATAAGAGTCCCATTGGTACACGTCCAGTAGCCGGACTCGAACCCGGGACCTCCCGGTTACAAGTCATGTGTCCGACCAACTGGACCACAGACGCTCTAATATCTAATAAAAAAAAAAGCATATATACGGTCGAATTGAGAACCTCCTCCTTTTTTGAAGTCGGTTAAAAAATAAAATTAGAAGAGGATAAATACCAACCAACCGATAGTCAAGAAGAATGTCAGATGAGTGTTGATTTTTACAATAATGGTTGTCATGGAGATGAAGTACTATGTGGAATGGAATAGGTACAGTCATGGACATGAAAATATACAATGAGGTTGAGGAATTCAAGACAATATAAGTAAATATTATTCTAACACATGGTCACCTAACCCCAAACTAGGATACTCTGTACTATGGGTGTCAGAGACTGATATACTTACATAAATACATTTAAATACATACATAGATAAATAAAACACCCAGACTCACACAACAAATGCCTCAACTCATCATTAAAACATTGTGTCGTTGGCGGGAATCGAACTCGCGACCGTCGTCCTAGAGGCAGATGTCCTGACCACTAGTCTATGTCGGCCGTCATGTGATACACAAGTAACACATGTCATAAATAATATATGCATAATCCTTGATTATACACGTGTATTACTTGCACTAATCGCGTAAGCACAAGCCAATTATTATTGCACTAACTAATTCCTAGAACCTCGTACTATGAACTCGATTTAGTCAAGCGATAGACTTGAGTTTAACCACTGTTCGCTGTCTCACACCGTTGTAAGTAGTTAAAGCGGGATAGCGCATATTGTACATATTATGTTATAATCCGCCTGTATATAATGCCTAGGCATTATATACATATATTAAATGACACTATACTAATAACAATACACTTTAAGTGACACTAAAATTTTAATATCCAAAATGCGACAGTAAAAATATAACCTTCTAAAAAAGTGAAAATATAAAGTTCAAGGCAAAGTAGACTCATGAAGTGCGCAAGATGGCTGGCAGAAGCTGGATGCGAGAAACCGAAAAAAAAATTAAATCACAGTGGCGTATTAGAGAGACCTATGTCCAGCAGTGGACAAACATGGACTGATGATGATGATGACATGAGTTTAACCTTACGGTCTAAGTCTGTACTGCTATCATGCGAAGAAAAGGCGTAGCTTTATTTTTATGTGAATATACTTCTTTACTGCGTACGGATCCAGAAGTACATCATTTTCCATACATTTAGAGCGTCTGTGGTCCAATTGGCTTGCAACCGAGAGGTCGCGGGTTCGAATCCGGCTACTGGACGTCTACCAATGGGCCTCTTTTTCAGAGCCTATGCACGCAACGCAACGCTCGTACGGTGAAGGGCAACATCGTGATGAAACCCGCACACCACTGTGTGGTGTGTGAACACTATAACGGCGATGGGCTCACACTCTGTCTTTGTGACTTTGCTTAGACTCCAGCATTCTATACATTTCCTAGGTATTGTATAGAATGCCTGCATTATACACATTGCCTATAACATACATACATACATACACTTCACGCCTGTCTCCCAGAGGGGTAGGCAGAGACTACAGATCTCCATTTATCACGATCCTGACATACCCCTTTCGCTTCATCTACATTCATACATCTTTTCATACACGACCTCCGGTTTCGAGACTTTTCACGCCACCTTCGGTCAGGACATCACCAATCTGGTCTGTATATGTCCTTCTGGGGCGACCTCTACTCACCCGGCCCATTACATCACCCATATAAAACTCTTTCGTCAATCGACTTTCATCCATTCTCTCCATATGCCCAAACCACCGAAGCATGCCCTTTTCAATCCTGGTCACTACGTCTTCCTTCAAACCGCAACTTTCCCTTATCACACTATTCCTTATCCTGTCATTCAATGTCACACTTTTCATGCTCCGCAATGACCGCATTTCTACGGCATTGACTTTACTTTTATGCTTCTTCTGCCATACCCAACTTTCACTCCCGTACATTAAGGTAGGTGCCAGTACAGCGTCATGGACAGCCAATCTTGCCTTTTTCGACAGCCAATCTGGCCTATAACACTTACACCCCATACCAAAATCCTGCTGAACAGCTGAACTGCCTTACCCCCTGTCACGTTGGGTTAAATACGCTTGGTGAACCGTGGACATTTGCTTACTAAGCAAGGGCCTCTGCCTACCCCGCTTTGGGATTAAAAGGCGTGAAGTGTGTGTATTTGGTGTGAAAGAGACAGACTGAAGGTGGTACGCGGCTTGCAGGTCTAGTTGTATTTACTCTGAGCTCTTTTGTGCTTTTTAACCGACTTGAAAAAAGGAGGAGGTTCTCAATTCATCTGTATTTTTTTTATGTTCGTTACCTCAGAACTTTCGCCGGGGTAAACCGATTTGGATGTTTTACCCAAGTACACTTAAAGCTAAGAATTGTACCCTTTCTACTATCGGCGTTGGTGTAGCAAAAAATAAAAAGCGCTATCATGGTACGGACTCCAGAACGGCTCAAGCATTACTCCATGAAGCGAGTACCCACTTGCGTGTATTAACATACCCCGCTACAGAAGAGGACATTATGACCTAAACAGGTTTTCCCTTAAAATGATCTACTACAATATGGCTAGCAACAAACATCACAGCACTTTATATTGGTTTAGATATCTCATACTGCTGCATTACGTCTACATTTAGTGAGCAGCGCTCAATTGGAAGCCTTATGATGGAAGTGTTACGGTATATTTTTGAAGAAATTAGCAAAAACTTCGGGCTTTGTGTGTCCTGTACAAAATACTCAACGACCCTTTAACTCCAGGATATCTTAAAGGTAGATTTAAATTCATGAGTGAACTGAACAGCCTCAATCTCCGATCTTCCCACAATTTGCTGCTCAGCACTCCCCAGCACCGGTCGGGCTACACGGCTGATTCTTTCACAGTGACGGTTATCCGCTTGTGGAATTCCCTACCCACAAGTCTTAGGAAAGCGCCATCGCTAACATCTTTTAAATGGCAAGTTCGGGCACATTTGTTAAGAAATTGAACGTGTTGTCAATATTGTATATTTATTATTTGTTTATTTAATTATTATTTATCATGTACTTACCCATATTTTTTTTTTCTTTTCTTTTTTGTTTCTCTGAATGTATGTGTGTATTGGTTTTTTTTTGTACTATAAGTTTCTATGTAACATGTATGTTTACCTAGTTCAATTTATTTAGTATTTATAGATTAATTTGGATTATTTTTTTTTTTCTATATATTTCTTTCTACTGCGCACCTTAGCTTTTTCACCACAACTTGGGTTGACTGGTAGAAAATGCAATAGCATTAAGTCCGCCATTTGTAAAAAAAAATGTGCAATAAAGATTTAAACAAACAAACAAACAACAAAGTCTTAACTAAATACCCTAAGAGCGTTTCCTAACGTGAATCTTATTGAACGCTCTGATACTGATAGGTCGGAAAAAATATTACGAAATAATTATATACTTAACTATTCTAAATATGTATTAAAGGAAAAAAGCTGACCTGGACTGACTGCCATAATCAACGCACATCCCAAACCTGCACTTGAAATTTGGAACAGGCATAGCTTAGGTACCGGTAAGGGGTGCACTAAGAACAGAAATCTAGAAATTCCCACCGCTGGCAGGTATTTAGGTGATGAGCTTTTAAACACTTGTTGGATGTGTCTGGGTGTTTTATTTATATAAGTATATATTTAAATGAAAAAAAAAATATATACTATAAGTAAATTTATCTCGTTGTCTTATTTCCATAACACAAGTGCTTTAGTTACTTAACATGGGATGAAGGCAATGTGTGTGTTGTTGTACAATATTTATTATTTATTATGTCTGTGGTGGGAATCGAACTTGCGACCTTTGTCCTAGAATCAGTTCCCCAGATCACTAGGCCATTCGACGGTCGTCAATACTAGGTGTTGTTCACATGGACTAATACATATATTCAGCACCTATGTCATATTTACTTATAATAAATCTGTAGAGAGGTCAATTTTGTACATCTTACTAATATTATAAATGAGAAAGTGAGTTTGTTTATTCCGCTTTCACGCCGTAACTACTGAACCGATTGCAAATTGAAATTTTGCAGACGTATAGTTAGAAGTCCGGTTTAAATAATAGGGTACTTTTTATCCCGGAAAAAAAATGATATTCCTGAGGGAAAACAAAAATATTCCTTTATACCGCAATATAACCGAAGCTGCGGGCGGAAAGCTAGTTAAACATAAACTATTAAATGCTTGTCCAACTCCCGCCCCAAGGGTTCGTGCCTAAACCCTATTTGGAAAATCCGTTACTCAATCATAGAAAAGAAATAGCACAATAATATTTAGCTCAATCAACTTTTTTAATATCAAACTTCTGAATAAAAATATTTCACTCAATTTCCCGATATTTTTGTAAAAATACTGTCACAAATGAGAACAGAGTTTCTAGATTTCGCGCAAAATAAATTCCGCAAGTGATTTTTTTATTTTTTGTTCCCTTAGATAGGTATTTTGAGGTAAAACGTAAAACGCACCTCTTCTTATTGTAAAGCGAGGTAGTCAGAGTTTATCTTCATTCTCATCAGCCACTGCTGGACGAGGGCCTCCCCAAATTAATTCCTAGATAATTTGAGGGTGAAATACCAATAATCGCCACACATGACAGCGCTGCGGATCTTCGAGCGCAGTTGTGTTGTGGTTTATCTCACAGTGAGCACTGCTGCCCGTCATTTGGACAGTTCGCCTTTTACGACCCCTACGGCGGGAAAAATTGAGCTGGAACCACACGACTTCACAGGCACAGTTAATCACCGACATTTCCGTCATTACAGGTATCTTATATTAAAAAAGATACTCAATACTCAATATCTTTATTGCATAATTAGATAAAGTACATTTATTGTATACGCTCGATCCCGTTAAATAAATCTACCCCACAAAGAGTTACTAAGCGTTTTCAGAATGTATCAACCTGGAGAACGGCAAAACGTCATCCATACCAGGTGGATTTACCATTAACGCGAACCAAACGGTTTGCGTCCACTTTCTTAGTGCGAACCGCCAGGATGTGGAATGACTTGCCGGAGTCTGTGTTTCCTGCGCAGTAGTCTGAAGGTCTTCGAGTCGCGGGTAAATAGGTATCTTATGAACAAGTGTGCTCCATTGTAGACCACATCGCTGCTTATTATGAGTATGGTGGTCAAACGCTTGTTCATAGTCATTAAAAAAATGTATGTCTGTGAGAAGTCCAGCCAACGTTTAAAGGCTAAGTCCCACGGAATCCAGAAAATCGAAATATCGGAAGAAGTTCATTCTCATTTCCGTTGAAAAGAAACAGATGTTGAGACAACCTTAAACAATTACATACTTCAAACTTTGTACTTTAATTTCATACTTTAAATAAGTACTTAGTTATTATTTTCTCCCTTTTATATGGCATAGAAACCAGACAGAGTAATAATAATTATTGAACGGACCATATACGAGTATAAAAAATAATGAATAAATATATTTTTTTACATACATACACTTCACGCCTGTCTCCCAGAGGGGTAGGCAGAGACTACAGATCTCCATTTGTCACGGTCCTGACATACCCCTTTCGCTTCATCTACATTCATACATCTTTTCATACATGACCTTCGGTTTCGAGTATTATTTTTTTAACGCGAATGAAATCGCCTGACGTCCAGTATTCTTCTTGTAAAGAGCGAGCAATGAGCGCTTTTAGCAAAATATCGGACCAAAGTGTTTGGCGCGCCACGCCATCTGCCGGGCTAGTGAGTTGCTAAGTTTATCGGACCTCATTAACACGTTATTGACTTAGCACAGGTGGTTCGTGTACACAAGAGCTAATAATTTCATGTGAATTATGCACGTGGTGTAAGCTAGGTGAATTGTCTATAACGTTTAATAGGAGGTCGCCCCAGTAGGAAATATGTACATTGACCAGATTGGTGATATCCTGGCGGAAGGTGGCGCGAAAAGTACTCGAAACCGGGGGTCATGTATGAAAAGATGTATGAATGTGTGAGGTGGCGTGACACCCAGGACATCACCAATCTGGTCAATGTATGACCTTCTGGGGCGACCTCTACTCATCCGGCCCATTACGTCACCCATATAAATCTCATTCGTTAATCGACTTTCATCCATTCTCTCCATATGCCCAAACCACCGAAGCATGCCCTTTTCAATCTTGGTCACTACATCGTCTTTCAAACCGCAACTTTCTCTTATCACACTATTTCTTATCCTGTCATTCAACGTCACGCCTTTCATGCTCCGAAATGACCGCATTTCTACGGCATTTACTTTACTTTTATGCTTCTTCTGCCATACCCAATTTTCACTCCCGTACATTAAGATCGGTTAGGTTTGATTATAATATTATAAAAATATTCACATCTAGACTAAACTATTCAATCTCATCAGCCCATATATGTCCACTGTTGGACTTAGGCCTCTCTGATTAGGTCCGTTGGTGTAGTAGTCAGCATGTCTGCCTCTATTCCGTAGGGGTTTGATTCCCACCGCTGACAGGTACTTGTTGGATGTGTATGGGTGTTTTATTTTATTTTATACATATAAGTATGTATTTATATATTATTTCGTTGTCTTAATTCCATAACACAAGTGCTACTTAACATGGGATGAAGGCAATGTGTGTGTTGTTATTATACACACATCAAAAGTGTCTACGGATCAAGTACATTTTAGAAGATTGCAATGAAGAATATATTGTTACGCCCCGGGGTCGAGAAACAACGGCTAGAATGCTGTAGAGGTACGTCGAACAATCGAGAGGCCTAAAGAACATTCCAGTATCCAAGTCGACGCATACAAACCACTACACAGTGCCTATATGCGTCATAATGTAGTAGAAGGATCTCGAAAGATCGAGAAAAGTGTGGTATATTTCGGAAGCCACAAGTACACAAGTACTTACCTTACCTCACCACAAGTAGGTATAAACCTTTTTTTTTTCTACTGTTGGGTGTAGGTATAAACACGCGAGCCGGCCGACGCGACTCACAAGTAGGTATAAACCTACTTACCTACTGTTGGAGTAGGTATAAACACGTGAGCCGGCCGACGCGACGGTTAGGTATTTAATTATTATTATTAGAAGTCGACTCGGGAAAGTACCTGAACCTACTCGAATGTTCTGGATTGTGTACCGTTGGTATATAAAGAGCGACGATCGAGTCGGCGGGACAGTTTCAACTAAACAGCGATACAGTGAAGATCAACAGTGAAAATTAAAGAGAGTTGACAAGTGATTGTGTGATTGTAAAAGTGTTTATTAGCGGTCTTAGTTTAACGATAGTAATTAGTTTGTGTAATTACAGTGCCGGAATAAAGTGTAATTCTTGATTTTCGTAATAGTGTCTTTTTTCTATCGGTACCCACCCCCCACGTACGTAACAATATTTTACAAAAACTGAATTCATTCATAATTTATTCAAAATGTGGTGATAAGTCATTGATACAGGCATGGTGAATTAGGTAGGAGACCAATTCAGAAGATTATATTTGATTTAAATAGATTAGATTTTTTTAGACCTAGATATTTCTTGATCCCTAGACACTTTTGATGTATATTATAGAAATATGTCTTCTGTCTTTTATCGGGTGCATTTCGGAGAGTGTGCTACGGAGTTGCATATCCTAATACCCCCAACGCGTCTCTACAATAGGACAATCAGGAGAACGGCAAAACGTCATCCATACCAGGTGGATTTGCCATTTACGCGAACCAAACGGTTTGCGTCCACTTTCATAGTGCGAACCGCCAGGATGTGGAACGACTTTTCGGAGTCTGTGTTTCCTGCGCAGTACAGTCTGAAGGTCTTCAAGTCGCGGGTGAATAGGTACCTAATGAACAAGTGTGCTCCATCGTAGACCACATCGCTGCTTTAACATCAGGCAGGATGGGGGTCAAACGCTTGTTTCTAGAATAAAAAAAATTATTACTTACTATTTAACAATCCTGTGTTCCCCATTAACAGTCCAGTAGAGAGATGGCGCGGGGTATGCTTCGGCGGT
>SJJU01028090.1:0-23104 GCA_012932125.1 Conopomorpha cramerella | reverse complement strand
CTCCGCCGCCCCCACCACCCCCGCCGCCCTCCAGCGAGACTCCCGCTGTCTCGACCACTGCTACACCAACGAGGACTCCTTCACTGGTAGGTACCTTGCACATACGCCCCTAACCATATCTACTGCATACTTCTATATTTCAAAGGAAGCTATTGCTTTGTTATTTATTTTATTTTAAAATCTTTATTGCACAATAATACAATTGGCGGAATGCTAATGCATGTTGTGGAAAAAAGTTATGTGTGCAGTAGAGAAAGTAGAAACACGTCACGTCACTACTAAATACGTCACTTACCTATAAATCCTAAATAAATATAAATAAATAAAATAATCATACACAATACAAAAAAAGACACATACATAAACAACACTTACATCTCACGTTACTCTAAGAAGTCTACCAATGTTGCACTT
This sequence comes from Conopomorpha cramerella, assembly GCA_012932125.1. Lineage (NCBI taxonomy): Eukaryota > Metazoa > Arthropoda > Insecta > Lepidoptera > Gracillariidae > Conopomorpha > Conopomorpha cramerella. The sequence goes on along the minus strand of SJJU01028090.1, from coordinate 22,690 downwards.
ATTCAACTTCTCGTTCTTTCCTCGTGGAACTCCCAGTGGTGTCATGGTGAATAACTATTCCCCGTGGTACACTTATCTATACATGACCCCGTCAGCAGTGCAACATTATTTAACCCATCGAGCACTATAATGGCGACCTTGTATTACCTACTATCAGACCAACTTTAGCAGTCTATGAGATCGATCTAAAATACGACGTACTCGCACACAAATCACATACAATATTGATATATCCCCAGGTGGCGATATGACCTCGGAGTCTCTACGCTATGACGACATAATGTCTGCGATGTTGTGCGACAACCTGCACGTGTCGGAGCCGCTGACGCCGCCGCCCATACCGCCCAAGGGGCTCGGCCACTCGCACGATAACTCGCACATCGACAATGATTCGCAGTGTTAAAATACACCTTTTTAATAGATGACGACAAGAACTGACCGACTTTTTAAAATGGTTGGGATATCAATCAATATTTTCGTAGATGAACTGCCAAACTTTAAGAAAATGTTGATAACGCGGCCGAAAGTGTTTCGCTCAGTCAATCTTTGACTGTAGTGACAGCACTGTAGATATAGTCAAAGACGCTCGGAGCAAAACACTTTCTGGACTTATTAATTTTGTTTTACAATACGTCAATCCGTAAAAGATTCTTGCTTGATTGATAACTGATGTTTTCCGTTCAGTAAGTGCTTTGCTGTAACCATTGAGTTAGTCCGTTGTTTTTATTATGAATAGCGGGTAACAAATTAACTGAGAGATATTGAGCGTTGGCATTATTTATATACCCTCATCCGAGCATAATAAGAGTAAGTAACAAGATATAGAAACTTTATTATGTAGGCTCTCAATTAATTAGTTATATATACATTGTGTTACATATTAGAGCATAACCAGCGATATTGTGCCCAAAAAGTTGTACGTTTGATCGGGCTTTTTCTGGCCAAATAATTACATACGCGTTGACTAGCCACAATCATTTTCCTTAGTATGAAACGCACGATTTTTGCAAATTTTAATGATTGATCAGCAAAATCATTGGCATTGGCAAAGAGCCGTGGAGACTAGCCAATCAGAATTGATCAACTAACTGCTATGATGCGCTGTCAAATTGATTTCGCATCAAGAAACTGGGAGTTTTCTATGTACGAACTAAAAGTAATTTTAATTACAGACTGTTTTCGCTCCGTAAAAAGACTATCATGAGGCGAAAAAATATGAATATTCGTAATTATTAATATTTTATTTAGCGTTAAACCTGTGCTGTATACTGTGAAAGAATTAGAACGTAAACCAATTTCAGGTTATTATTCTATTCATAGTATACGATGGCACACGGGTATCGTTCAAAATGAACGGTCTTTCTTGGGCTGGTTAGTGTCAGAGTGAGGTAGCATGGATTTGTATAGTTAAGGAGCAAACTCTGAAAATAATCGTGTCATATTTTTTTCTTACCAATTTCAGCTTATAAAGTTATGTCATATATACCATAGACAATTATGAGCAATAAAATAAAAGTATTTTTATAATAGTGTAGATGCAAAATGACATAAGTGACAATTCAAACGTACGGCAACACGGGAAATTCCTTTTAAAATTGACATGAAGTGGTGGAACTAATTTGGAGTTTAAAAATTTAAAAAAATAATTTAATAAAACGCACAATAGAAACAAGTTGTGAATTATCTGACCTCATACTTTTTGGAGCAAGTCTACCATTACTATTATAAGTGTTCAATATACCTACTTACTTGAGTGAAAGTACAGTCCAAAGCTATATTTTTAGTCAAGAAAGTTCATAAACGTATTTTTATTTCGTTCTAAGTTCAACTTTTCTTATAATGGGAACATAGAATTGTAAAAGGAATTGATTTTATTTATTTATTTACGTATATTTTTCTATTACTTCATTTTAATCAAAGTAACATGTAAAAAGTATTAATTTACCAAAGGATTCCAATGTATCATTCCTATGATCTCAAATTTTCAATCATTCGGACAAAAATCTCGAATGTCTTTTCGTTCCAAAATAATTTGACAATCATTTATAAATGAAGTTTTCCTACAAGTCTTTCCATCGGTGATATTATATGGAATATTTTTACTATTGTAAGGGCGTGTAACCAATATAGAGTTAAGATAGTGATAATGACATAGTTAAAATTTCTCAACGAATCATTAATTCAATTTGTTTTAGCACATATTATTTATATGATGTTATAATCTTTTATTGCTGCTAATTTCATAATAATGTAGAATAAGCATAGTGTGAAATTTATTGAATTCTCCAGACTTCTTATGAAAGTAGATTTTTCTATAACAGGAGATTTTATAAACGCAAGTACGTAACCGTAATAATAATTATTAGGCTCTTTTGTACATTTTTTACTTTGAATTTGATACGTCCATTTCGTAGTGCCATAAATGCAAACAGGTCAAGTAAAACTAATTATCAAGATCAAAATATCAATCCCAAAGCTAAGCTTTCTCATACGTAAAATGTAAAGGGTATTTATTTTAGGAAATTCGCTATAAAGTATTAAAAAAAATTACGACTGGTACAAAAAATAAGTTTAGGATTTTTACATTTCTTACACCGCGTATTTTGAAGTTCATCCTTAAAAAATAATATTATAAAGGCGAAAGTTTCAAGTTTCATGCAAAAACTTCTGATATTAGTTCGTAGTTCATAGGCTATAATTTAATCCAAATTACCCACGGGAATAGGATAAGCCGAGAGCTACTAAATGTATAAAAAATTTAGTTTCATGTGATTCCTGATTTTATACATTTTACTTTCTATTCCGATATCCATTTAGATAACATTGCCCAATCTTGGATGAGATTTTATGTTGTACATTATATTATATTACAAAATAAAATATATTATTTACTTTTTAATGAAATCTCCAGTTGATTTTTACGCTTATGTTGTTTAACAATTGTGTTGAGGAAACTGTTATATTGTTTATACACTTTTATTATACCTAGTTGCTGTGTTAAGCCTCTTTTAGGGACACGCTCGTATCGGATGTCCATACATTTTGATTTTGTAGATCGAAAGCGATGCCTAATTTAAGACCGTCCGACCTACCGTTCCTAAAAGAGGCCTTATTTATATCTTCTTATCGTTTCGACATGTAGTGCATACTTGTATCCTCGAGCGTATTCCGAACGAAGCATCTTGCGCTTCCATTCTCAGCGACGCAAGATATATGTATGTAGTAGAGAATATGCGCTCTGACTTAATGAAAGTATCTACGCGTTTACAGGCCGATAGCGTTGGCATCTTTACAACATATACACAATACGCCTGTGTAGTGTCTGTGAATAAACGAACGGCGTGACGTATCACTTTTGACAAATACGGAGTGTTTGTTTTCATTTCCCGATGTCATCCACGTTGGTAAACAACGCGTGTCACTGAACCTTATGACTTAGTAACACGCAGAGACGAACATGCTGTGTAGTCAAATTGCAGTGGCGTGCACTGGCTTTTACGACAAGGTAGGCAGTAATCCCCTAGTATTGACACCTATGTATAGGTAACTTGTTTTTACGAAACACAGGTACCTACCTATGACGTGAGTACAACAAAAAAGGATCTAGCAATTATTAGGTTGGGTAACCGTATCACTAAGGTAGGCAGTGTCTTTTTGGCTATATGGTGTGCACGCCACTGTCAAATTGCATTAGTGTAAGTACTGTAAAACGTGCCAGCTCTTATTTATCAATCTGTACATGGCGACGACAATTGCACTACTGATGGTGTGTAGACCTTCTCAATTACTTATACCCTGTTTCCGTTCTTTTGCAAATTATGTAGCAACCATTTTTATGTAGGGAAATTACGGCCCAAAAACTCGCGGAGTTGATTAAAATAATATTATGTATGGTATGGTAAATCAAACTTACAGATCATTTCTGGATTTAGATAAATTCAGATCTTCACACACAGTACCCGGTCATATTATCTGCGCATGTACATTGTACCTTAAATATATGAAGGTACATGTTAATAGACGTACATAATTTGTTTTAATCAACATATCAATGGGCTTTTTATTATTATCTGTAGGTACTATTTATTTTGATCACCTACTATGTAGTCCAATTATTTTAATTAGTTTTAAGAAGTTTGATATATTTTATTGTGATAAATTAATTGACAGTTTTATGATTTTCCGTATTTAATCAAAAGTAGCATTGAATAACAAATTTAATAAATTATTTTTTCGCTATTTTGGCTATGACGATGATGAATGTATATAATATTTAGGTAAAACTCATGTGAGTATTTGAAACAAATTAATGAAAGTTGATTTTGCTGGATGTATTATTTTTTCATATTTAGCGAGTACAAATGTGTGTAAGAATAGCGACATAACTAATTTATTAGGTACCTATTACTTAAAATTCTAATGGCGTAATGCATTTCATTATAATTACCTACCATTATCCTGGCAGATATATTTTGACATATCGTAATTATTATTTTAAGTTCTGGTGCTGTCATATATTTTCGAATATCCTGTTTTTTGACGAATATTTTTTATTAGTACAAAACTATAATGTTCTGTCAGCGAATATAATGTTACATATTATTATAAGTACGTGTCTGCATTTGAAACAGTGCCAATTAATATCTACCTGTACTCCATATGAAAGCAAGAAATTTGACTTCAAATGTTAGCAAAAGCTTCACAAAGTGTACAATAGATAATTTTCTAGTTACATATACGAATTTGTATTATTTGACCGAATATATTACCCATACTGGAAGTTGGTTTGTCTTTTTTTACTGCCTCATCATAAGGAATCTTGTACCTTGTCTGAATCTTTAAGTTGTGTGACCAAGTGGCCGGGTACTTATTTGACTTGCAATCGGTAGGTCGCAGGTCCGAGACCCGATTAAACTATGCGTCTGTCTTTTAGATCTATGCAACGTTCGTACGCTAAAGGACAACATCGTGATGAAACCCGCACACGGCACACCACAAGATTTGTGAACCCTATAATGGCGATGATCTCAGCTCCTATCACGTTGGGTTAAATACGCTTGCATTTGCTTAGCAACGGCCTCTGTCTATACCTCTGGGATTAAAAATGAACTGTATTTTTTCTTCTAAAGATGGCCTTGTGATGTGTATATATTATACACAAACCCGTAAAACATATTATTAAGGGTGTCTGGTCACTACCTAGGTACGAATATTGTGTGATCCTTGAACTCCAGAAGTAATCTTGTACGCAACGAGTGTTACCAGAGGCCTAAGTGTACTACATCGCTCTGGCATCGTAGCGGCAATCGATGAGCATTGCTGTTTTCGTTACTTTCCTTTCATTATCCTCCGTAGTAAAACAGCGATGCACATTGTTTGCCGCTGTGCCAGAGCAATGCAACTACGAGAGTGTAGCAAACTTGGCTCCCAGCCGTAATGTAACATTCGAAGCGTTTTAATATTAAGGCCTGGTAGCCTCCCCACGGTAAGTTTTCGTCGAAAGTTCAATAAAAAAAATAATAACAGACCGTAGCGTATTTTCAAAAAAGAAGGCTTTCTTAATTCGACCGTACCTATATATATTATGATATTTTATGTCTGTTCGCGGACAACTTCCCGTCTGTCCGGTTTTTGAAACGATTTTGGTGATTTTTTTTCTTAGAAAGAAGTTTTATTCCAAGGTGGTCCCGTAATAAGGAAATCACGGTTCGATGATGGCAAACCTGATAAATCGAGGGGAACTCAAAAATCGTATGGGCAGCCCACTAGAGTAGGTACTGGTTGAATTCGGATCTTTTGTCTTTAAAATTATAATGTGTCCCTGTGATTGTAACAAAGTTGCTTTAAGATACATACATAATTTCTAAGATACATACTTAATTGAGCAGAGTTTTGAAATACAGGGCTATATAATACAGGACATAATGCTGAAGCAACCGAGACATAGACTTGAGGACGGAACTGAATTACAAATTTTCATATTTTTTAGGGCTAAAGATTCTTGTAGTGGCGAGTGTGGTGACTTGTTAGGCTTTCTGAATGTATGTTTTCTGTATGTACGTAATAGCTGTCATCATCATCAGCCACATGACGTCCACTGCTGTACGAAGGTTTTCCGCAATGAATTCCATAATCCTTTGGGGGGGGAAATGCCAATAATCGCCACGCTTGGCAGGCGGGTTGGCGATCGCAGTGGTGTTGTCATTTAACTCGCAGAAAGCGCTGCTACCCGTACTCTGGAGAGCACCCTCGGTCGCCTCTTCGACCCCCACGACGGGAAAAGTTGGCCTGGGGTGGTGACACGTGTATTCTATTTACCGTCACCACACGGCTTCGTAATAGCTGTAAGTTACCCCAATAAACTTAAATAAATAGATATCACGTGAGGGATGTACATTGAGAAACATAATGGTAAGTAAATTATTTATTTATTATTTTATATGACAGACATTATAGAGCTATATAGGATCTGCATCAAATTGACTTGCTGCACATAGTATTAACTTCCAATACTTTACAGAGCTAATTTCTATTCAATGATTGAGAATATTCTATACAAATTAATATTCGTTTATTTCGAAAACATATTGTTCTGTGTATAAATAAAATGGTTGGTTCTTTATGATTATAACAGCAAATACAACTATCAGACATCATTAGCTTACTTTATAACACCAAAATAAATTAAAAACCATGTTATATACCTTATGATTTGTTCCATACAAATTTTGAAATATAAAGGCAGTGATTTCATGTGACGGTGCACTATGGTGTCATTGTTTATTACTACTACATATCTATATGTATATATCAAAATCAAAGTAATTACATACATTTAACACTATTATAAATAAATAAACAAACATTAAATCAGTTATTTAAGATCTGTACATTACAAACACACAACTAACTAGCATCACCAACCACTATACAATTTAACAGAGCCCTCATTTTCAAGAGACGGGGCTAAACTATTAAGTAAATGTGGAACCTATGAATTGATAATCATAATCATCATCAGCCACATGTCATCTACTGCTGAACCAGGGCCTCCATCAACGCTTTCCATGATCATTTGGGGGGAAATGCCAGTAATCGCCATGCTAGGCAGACAGGTTGGCAAACGCAGTGATGTAACTCACAGAGAGCGCTGCTGCCCGTCCTCTGCAGAGCTCCATCGGTAGCATCTTTTGACCACCAAGCCGGGAAAAGTTAGCATGGGGTGGTCAGCAGACGACTATTGATAATTATTTGTGTCAAATAGCTGTCACTGCCCCTGTCCACACTACCCTCTATAGAGCATACCCCTGCTGTCTGTTAAATTGCTTACCCTTAAACTAAACCCATATTATACTACTATAAAATATAACAAAGCTGCACTCTCAGATTTGTAATCAGACCTGAATCTGAGAGACCACTTTTTTGGCTGACCATACCTCAACGCAATCAGTCACATTCAATGGAGGTAAGGTAGGTTTCCAACAGGTCTCCTAACCATGTGTTTCCACTGGCCAAACAAAGAACCATGTTTTCATGTTTGACATGTAGGTACTCCAAGAACGCTGGTCATCCCGTATTTCAAACACTTTTACTTGTGCATATATGGTTTTTGGGATATGCAACAACGCAAATTTGCGTGTGATGTAATGTTGTGGTTTTCCTATGTGATATGGAAGAACAATGCAAATATTATTATACCTACTCCCAAGTAATATTTTTTATTATTACTAGAAGCAAGAGACAAGTAATAACAGACACAAGACACATTGCAAGCTAGTTGCAGCAGAGAAGGGGTTGAAGTGTGATTAAACTCACACATGGTACATTTTAGTTTGGTCTAAAGCTCAGATCATACTGTCCAACTTAAATGCTCCCTTGTTTACTTGCCATGATGTTCTGTTTGAATTCATAATAGCCCAGTTATTCAGACATGCTTCTTCACTTTTCATATTATTCTAGCCTAAACTGGACATTTATTTACCATAGAGTTTGACAATTAAAGAAATGAACTTAACAGGGGCCTTATGAAAGATTTTAAATTGTTTTCATTGGACAGTGACAGCATGTAAATTAACCTCAACTTGTAAGAACTGTTTTCGTACTTGTCCATAAGTCACTGTAAATACCAGACATACCACTGTGTATTTACAGTATTATATACTTAATCTACGGACCATTATTCATTTAGACATTTCAAATGATGCAGTAGCCAGGTCAGTCATTTTGCGGTATTGGATATGGAGTTTATCTAGCTCATTCTGGGACCATAAAATCATTTTGAGCAGGCTGCACAGTTTTGGATTGGTGTATTCTTGGTTTTCCATCTTCAGAATAGCTGAGTTCAATTCACTTGCAATCTGAGAAGAGAAAGGAAAACATTAAGCCTATGAATAAAAAAAAAATATGGTACTAAATCAGTAAAAAGAATTTTATTTGCTAGTTTCATTTGTTATTTATCATTTGTAATCATGTTTATAAAATAATAAATACTTACTTTTTGACTATAAGAAGGAAGTAGCAGGTCTGCAAATGGTGATGCATGAGGGTCAGGGAAAGCCAGCAGTGCTAAGGATCTTTCCAGCTCGGTCAATGCAATTGGGTCATTAGCACCAGCTTCTGCCAAAGTTGCACTGGCAAATGACAGGGCCTCCTCGGCCCGGCCAGCCCTAATTAACTCAAGAAGTTGCAATTGCTGTTGGAACAAAGAAATAAACACATTTGAAGTAAATGTAAAAAATGTGAATAATGCCATTCTGTGTAATTCTATATGTACGGAAACTATATGGGTACTTTTATTATACCAGTAAGTTAGTTTAGAGATCAACAATGCACAATATTCACATAGATATCTACATATGGAAGAGTTGCAACCAGGATCAGGATTTTTTTTATCCTAGACAATTATCAACCTCTTTGTAAATAGACATTTCAATTTATTCAATCCAGTATTAAAAATATTTCTTAGTTATTACTTAAATGGAAACTTACTTGCAAATGGAAAAAGAGATATCTGTCATTATCAAGCAACTCTGGGTGCAGGGAGTTAACCATTGCGATAGCTTCAGGAATCCGACCACTCTGCACTGCCTCCCTTATCATGATCCTCTCGTCTAAAGAACTGCACATGGCTGGCTCTTGAAGTCCAGCTTCTTGTTGAAACTTCAATGCAGCTTCTTTAAAACCCTCTAAAAAGAAATAATACGTAATAAATAAAAACCCATCAGCCTTTTGTTTGGTGCGTTAGTTTCATGGCCAAACAGGAACAGGTAATATAATAATTTTCGTAATACAAAAATAAAGCCTGCGAGACTTACCTGTAACCAAATAGTTCATGATCAACATGTTCATGTCTGTACGAGATATTTGGCCGTCTTTGTTATCCTGATCAAAAGATTTGTCATTTTTCTCCTTTCCGACATTGTTGGTACTGTTGCTGTTGCTTTGTGGGGCCTGAAAACTCATTTCTCCTTTATCTAAGCACTACACCACACGATAAAACAATATCAGCAATATTTGATTTGGATCGAATGTTGATAAAAGGTAACTAAAAAGTAGAAATAGCTGAGAGAAATACGTATTGTGGTGGTGTTTTTAGTTGTTGACATGACTTTGTTGTTTTTAATTTTATTTTGGTCTGGGTGACTGGGTGTGCTCTGCTGAATTTTCTGTTAAAGGCAAAGACAATATAGCTTTACAGTCAACACTCGATGTGACTGTCCGAGAGATAAAGATGGTGCTATACATAAAATGAGCGTGGAAATGAGATATTACATTATAATATTATAGTTTATTTTTATTGGTGTAACAGAAGTTCGATTTCTTGCACCTTGGCGTACGGCCACCCTTGCGTCAATTCTTATGTCAAAGTCGTCAGTTAAATATAGCAATATTGAAAACAACCCCATCCCGTGAATGATAGTGGTCGTGGCTATCATTGCTTTATTTTGCAACATAGTTTTTTTTCTAAATCTACAGTTTACAGTGGTTTTGAATGTTATTAGCCTCCATTTGTGCTTGTATTTGTTTGGATACATCATGAGACTTCACGTGAAGAAACTGCAAGGAGGAGAATGCTATGTTGATGTGAGTCTTGCCTTTAACACTATTTTACCATTCTGTACATGCCCATATTTTTTTTTTGTATGGAAGTTTTGTAATTTATGAATAAAATGACTAATTACAGGTCCTGCCAACTACTGTGATATCAGAAGTGAAGAGAGACATAGAGTCCAAGTTGGGTATACCAGTTGAAGAACAGAAGTTGCTTCTGATGGGGCGGCCCCTTGCAGATGAACAAACAGTACAGTCATATCCTGCCATTAAAGATGGTACCAAATTAAACCTGATTGTTAAGAAACCTGAAACATTGTATGACGCATCATATAAATATTACAAGAAATGTGGAATGAATGACAAAGATGCATCAAGTACAGCTAAAAGACTTGTGAAACTTGTAGATCTTAAATTCAGTAAAATGTCTTGGGATGACATCAATAAGCTAGCTGAGGACTGTTTGCTTGATGAAACAGTGATTAAAAAAGACCAAAAGCACAATGTGAAAAGTGATAGTTAATCAACTGTGTAGTTTGGTTTTTCATATTATTGACGACAACTTTTATTTATTCTGAACATGTTGGTTAACAGTATTTACATATCTGATTAACTACTGCAGTTCAGATTTAAAAACTTGTGTCAAGTTTGAAACTGATTTATATATAAACAAAAATAGTAGTATATCTGCATATAAAGATCATACAGGTGTGCTCCATCGCAGACCACATCACTGCTTAACATCAGGCGGGATGCTAGTCAAATGCTTGTTGTCCAAGCATAAAAAAATATTAACACAAAAGTACAATTTCTATGATAAGTATGAAACCAACTTCGTAATCATGATTGAATTTCCAGAATGTAACTACTGTTCATCTTCATGTATGTATGTATTTTTTATGTACCTACTTATTTTAAATTCCTTTGTTAAGTCATAGAATAGAATAATTTTGTTTGGTGTACATTTTCAGTAATTAATAACAATATAATAACTACAGACATTTTAAAAATAAGTACTTACCTCATGGATTATTATAGAAGTAAAACTGGTATTTTGAAATTCACCATGATTTAAATTATTATTAATAGATTTGAATTTCTACATAAAGTGGTATTTTTTTGTGAAATAATTACCCATGTCAAAGTTTTTAATTGCTTAAGTCAATACCTGTGCCAGCAGTATTTTAGCATGAACCACACTGGTGTATTACACAGAAAATAGACCAACAGTTTTCTGTCGTTTTTTAGACCACAATTTGCAGGGTCAACCCATAGACAATGGTCACCAGCAGGTTCCTTTTGAAAACAATGTATATTTATTCTTTTTGAAATCAATTTGTTGACACTATGGAGTTCTATGTTGTTCATCAAGTCTAAGAGGAGCTTCTTGTAACATCTTCAATCAATATTGAAAGAAATGTCATGTCGTATTTGTATCGAAAATTCGAAACTAGTAGTGACCCCTATGACTAAGACGAAAATGAGTATGCTTCATTAGGAGGTTTCAATACATTTCATTTTACAGTAAGTACTAATTTAACTCCATCTCTGCTGAAAGGAAATGTTGCCTGTAGCAGAAACCCATTAATATTAATTTTAACCTATGATAGGTGTTGTATTTTAAATAAAAATCAATTATGAAGACAAACAGGTGTTTATTTTATAGAAACTTTTTTACTGTAGGCACTTCCTATAATATATAGCAAACCTCATCCAATCACAACCTCAACAATGAGCCAAATATTCTTTAATTTTATTTTATTATTTACAAAGATAATGTAGGTAGGTACTTATACATAGATTTATTTTGAGAGCTCAGATTCGTAGATACATAAAAAAAAATATTAATATCAATGGCAACATTGGATTGGATTTTACTTAAATAATAAATGCACTTGAATTTTCTTTACTTAAATAAACTTTAACAGCTACAACGCTGCCAAATACATGAGTAGTATAATCATAACCATTTCAGTTCAGACAGTGACCTATTAAAAAGTCCTACATAATGTAAACATAAATATCATGTGATTATGAATTACATTTAGGTATCCTACCTAATACTTTTTCACTCTTTTTCGATGTTTTACGTAATATACACAGATTTTAGTAAAAATACATTCCACTGGAACAGTAGGTACCTTACTACTTACGTACTTATGTCAAAATTGATTCAATTTGCCAAAATAGTTGTGACAGTATCAGTAATTAAAATTAACTGAGACACACTTTGGCTCCGCCATTACCAAACATTACTATTTTATGCCTGGTTTTAACCATCCAAAAAGTGTTAACAATATCAAGATTACTTTAAAACAGTTTATCCAAGTTGTCTCTGTACCATGCATTTCAACATGGCAAATCATGCACAAGAAAACATGTTTGGCCACATGGAAACATTTGGTCAGATCTTACACATAAGAGCTTCTCCATCAATAGAAGTGGGCAAGAGAGGCAAGATATTCAGGAATCGGGGTACACTTATTACAGTTAAGTTATAGATGTTTATGTAAATGCAAAAAAATATTTATTCCATATCACTTTCTTCCTCGGTGGAGGATTCTGACTCCGAACTGTCTGGGTGGTTCTTTGTTATTTCGATGCAGTTGTCCATATCTGTCAGTCTTTTTAGAGATTTCCCTGTTGAAAAAAAAAAGAAATGGTTAATTACTTCTGTACAATTATTGATACTAACACCTGGGATGTATTTTTTATTGACTTATACTTTTCATTTTTACATTTTATTAGCTGTTATCACCTGCAGTAGCGGTGTTTTAACTTTATGTATACCACGGAAGGACTTGTGGTTTTCTAATGGATGCCATTGTCAGAAATTAACCAAATTGAAAAGGGACAGTTTCTAAATAGAAAAGTCGACTGTGAAGAGTCGAAAGTTACGAGATAATAAATAATCTTAAACGCCTATTATAGGTGGCATAACAATAAAACATCTATTGTGTTTATTTTGCTGTCCGCCTATGTGTTAACAAATAAGACTCAAAGTCCTGACTGATCCATTCATCACTGACTCATCAACCTCCATAACAAACCCTTGAACCTAGAAAGGTGACATTTTGCACAGGGGTTCTTTTTGTGATGTTGATGTGAGATAAGGAAGTATTTTCCAAAATTCATCGCCGAAGGTGGTAAAAACGGGAGTAGAACAGTTAATATGAGGAAAATGTAAAATTTGGATTTATGGTCCTAAAACTTGGTGGTAGTACTTTTTAATGGAAATTAATACTGACACTGCGCACAGCACACACACACACACAAACACTGCGACAATGAAATCGCGCGGCGTCCACTAAGTATACTCTGGCAAATTTAATAATTAGTTTTTTATAGGCATCAAACCGACAGGCCCGGTGTCGTTTCTTACATGACTGCGTTAGATTAGAACTGTATCGATTTCCCATCTGGAAATCTTCGTTGCTAAATTTGTTATTAAGAAAATATTTTGTTTATGCTTGGAGGTGTAGCAGTTACAATGTTAAATGATATTAAAACGTTATAATAAGCGTGGCGATTATTGGCATTTCACCCCAAATGACAGAATCATTGGGGGAGGCCGACGTCCAGCAATGAAAGTGGCTGATGATAGAATAAACGTAAACGTTACAATAAATAGGTTGAATTGAGGATCTCATTGAACATATGATTAACATTGTAATAAGAGTGTGTTTACCTGTTAGCGTGGTGAGCAAGCGGTGTTCATTTCCTGGTGGCGCAGGACTCGGACCCAGCTTCTTGGCGAGCTCGCGTGCGCGCTCCGCCCCAGTCACTATACAGGAAAACTCCTCACAATTAGATAATTTCAATAGGTACTACAATAACAGTATTGTCAACGATTGCCTAATGCCCAGGTCATAAAACTCATGAACTAATGGCGCTAGTTTCGCTTGATCCAAACAGCACGATGGGTTATCCAATTGTCGCTATAAGTTAATTTAACATCAACTTTATTTTGACCACCACACCGACACACCACAGATCAAGACGATATTATGCAAGAAGTTTTTGAAAACCTCTGTTGCCACAGAGTAAAATAGTGTCAAATCTACGCTGAGATCGTGCCCTACACTTCAGCAGAGCCACCCAAACAAATGCCGGGCTATTATATACCAAAATAGTGTACGTGTAACGTAGATAATGTACGTAGTTCATTTATTACTGTACGTATCCTAGTTTACGAGAAAATCAACATTGAAGTGTGCGTTACCCCAGCCAGATTTTGTCGAAAATCACATTTTTTTTTAAGTAGATAATTAGAAGTCCAACTTCTTCAATTGTTGTGCTGATTTTTAAATTTTTTAAGTTTTGCTTATGGTTTTTTAGTTATTTGACAAAAACAGATCTGGCTGGCGTAACGTTACCCCAGCCAGATGTTTTGTTAATTAAAGGGTTTATTGAAATAAACTTTAGGTACATAATTAGTTTCGGAGATATTCAAAATCCTGCTGGGGTAACGTTTACGTGTTCGCTGTATCTCCGAAACGGCTAAGCGAATATGTATAATTTTTTGTACACAGCTTCCATGAATTTGTTATAATTTGTTTGCCAATAAAGAAAAACAAAATAATGCACCGTTTGGAAGTATTTTAATTAAAAAAAAACCTCAAAAATAGCTCCTAGCTCTTCAAAAAAGAGCTCTAAAGCCTTATTTGAAACGTCATTTTGTAGCTTACAACTGCCTTCAAATGTTTGAAAATTTTCATTAGAATCCTGTAGGTATTTATTAAGTTACAACGATATTTAATTCAGTTCTCGTAACGATGCGCTCCGGAGATTTTAAGCCTCCGATTTACTGAGTGCCTTGTGGATTTAAAAGTTGAATAAGATATCATTAATTAGTATTTTAGTTCAATTTTCTACCTGTAAAATTTCAGCGTAATACGATTTGTAATTAACGAGATAATTAAAAGAAAGACATTAGGTAGTGCATGATCATGGCAACCCGACCAAGTATAGATGGATACGAAAAAGCGGCCGCGTAGTACTTTATGCCTACCTTTTAAAACGTATAGTATAATAACGCTACATGCTCAATAAAGTCGCGTACAGAATTAAACTATTCAGCCTATAGCATAGTATATATCTTGAAATGAATTATATTATATATTTTTAATTTGTGTCTACTTATTTATGATACTTAAAATACTGTACCATTCATTACCTATCTTATTTAACCTGTTGTGACGTAAGCGCTAAACTTATATATTTATTAACAAAATAGTGAAATATTTAATTGGCACAAACACGGTCCCGTTGCAGTTTTAAAATAATAAGTATAGATAGAGATAGAAGACTTTGTACTTAGCGCGCTGAGCCATTGAACATTTATTATGCTGCTATAAGAAAATATATAACTAAATTAAAGTGTTTAGGTACTTCGCATTTTTCTTTGTAAGTTTATAAGACGTGATTTGTAAATAAAAATACTCAAATTAAGATGATATTGTTTTCGTTTTACACTTCTGTACGTAACTGTACTTAACGTTTAAAACTATCCTATTAATTTCAAAAGTTAGTATAAAGTACTACGTGGCCGCTTATTCGTAACCATCTATACTTGGTCGGGTTGCCATGATCATGCACTACCTAATGTCTTTCTTTTAATTATCTCGGTAATTACAAATCGTATTACGCTAAAATTTTACAGGTAGAAAATTGAACTAAATTTCTAATTAATGATATCTTATTCAACTTTTAAATCCACAAGGAACTCAGTAAATCGGAGGCTTAAAATCTCCGGAGCGCATCGTTACGAGAACTGAATTAAATATCGTTGCAACTTAATAAATACCTACAGGATTCTAATGAAAATTTACAAACATTTGAAGGCAGTTGTAAGCTACAAAATGACGTTTCAAATAAGGCTTAAGAGCTCTTTTTTGAAGAGCTAGGAGCTATTTTTGAGTTTTTTTTTTTAATTAAAATACTTCTACACGGTGCATTATTTTGTTTTTCTTTATTGGCAAACAAATTATAACAAATTCATAGAAGCTGTGTACAAAAATTTATACATATTCGCTTAGCCGTTTCGGAGATACAGCGAACACGTAAACGTTACCCCAGCAGGATTTTGAATATCTCCAAAACCATAAACGATACAAATTCAAATTTTGTGGCAACATTTACCTCGTTCAGAATACTAATTATGTACCTAAAGTTTATTTCAATAAACCCTTTAATTAACAAAACATCTGGCTTGGGTAACGTTACGCCAGCCAGATCTGTTTTTGTCAAATAACTAAAAAACCATAAGCAAAACAAATTTAAAAATCAGCACAACAATTGAAGAAGTTGGACTTCTAATTATCTACTTAAAAAAAATGTGATTTTCGACAAAATCTGGCTGGGGTAACGCACACGACATTGAAAGTGGCTCTGCTGGGGAGCACTTTGCATTTGTTTGGGTGGCTCTGCTGAAGAGAACTCGATTTGTAAACTCAGACATGACCCATTCTCACGATACTGTTTCTCAACTGTGAATACAAATTATTTTCTGAGACTGCAAAGCATTTTGACAGTTCTGAGAATTAGATCGACTACTTCTTACGACACTGAATACTAGCCACTTTATCTTAAAACTAAAACTTGATGTGTGGCTCGTTCGAGAGAGATATCTCTCGAACGTTCTAGTGCATAGTACTAAACAAGCTATGGTAACATACCTCTAGTGCCTTCCTGGCTGGCGTCTTCGTACATGGAGACGCGTTCTGTCCTGTACACTCCGCTGGAGAGGTCCCACGTGAATAAGCACTGTAACAAAACGTATGACCATGTTAAGTACGGAAGACACAAATTCGTCCCTGTCCCTGAGAAAACCATAAAGTGAGGCTATTTTCATGAAACAAAGGCAAATATTGATTTGAGAGGCCAAAATGTAAATGTAACGTGTGTGGATGTTATTTATTCATTGTAGAATATGAGAAAACATCGCTTTAAAGAATAACAGTAAAATAGATTTTTTTTTGTTAAAAACATGAGTACAACTAACAAAGTAGTATAGTAACAAAAATAACAGATACATATATTACTAACTAATATGTATGTTTGTTAATTATATGTTGCATAACCACTAGGTATTGCAGACTCGAGGGTTCATTACTAATCAAGCCACCACTTTTGACTCGTGTTTTCCACTTTAGATGGAACCTCAACTATGTATACACAAAATCAGTATGCACATTGAGACATACCTCAGCGGCATACTGCAGACGGTGTTGCAGACAGCCGGCGCTGACCTCCCGGCACGCCTCGCACTCGCCTTTCGCGCTTATCTCCGCGTCGCTCGCCCACAGCCACATCGCGCACAGCTGATGAAGAGTACACATTATAGTTTCAATTTCTGTTTATTCGCATTCCATAATGATTGGTATTACAAAATTAATGCACAATGGTAGTATCACCTCTTACGTTTGAAGGAAGACGTAGTGACCAAGATTGAAAAGGGCATGCTTCGGTGGTTTGGGCATATGGAGAGAATGGATGAAAGTCGATTGACGAAAGAGATTTATATGGGTGATTTAATGGGCCGGGTGAGTAGAGGTCGCCCCAGAAGGACATATAAAGACCAGATTGGTGATGTCCTGACCGAAGGTGGCGTGAAAAATACTCGAAACCGGAGGTCGTGTATGAAAAGATGTATGAATGTAGATGAAGCGAAAGGGGTATGTCAGGATCGTGACAAATGGAGATCTGTAGTCTCTGCCTACCCCTCTGGGAGACAGGCGTGAAGTGTATGTATGTATGTACCTCTTACGTACTTATGTATGACACATTGTAGACCCTGGAAGGCCGTAAGATCTAGATTATTAAGTATATAATGAAATAAGTATGTAGTTAATAGTGAGGCATATTTCTGGCAGACGTGAATTCAAGAATCATCAAAATAATCCTTTTACATGGTAATATTTTTTTATTAATACATATTTCAGTTTAGTTACGAAATCATTGTAATTTTTTTCTTCTATTATTTACATACCAATGACGAGTTGTCTAAAAAAAAATTCTATCATTGATAGTGGAAAACGAAAGAGATGTAAATAGTCTATCATTGTTTGTCTCCGCATTCGCTTTTTGTGCATTTTTTCTTTTTTTTTTAAACTGCTTTTTTCTAAAAGTAGCTATACGAATCACACAGCGTAAGTCTACTACAGAAAGAAACAGCGTCTGTTACAATGTCCTCATCGGAATTTCACAAAATTATTTCTCAGTGGGGTCCTAAAGGTTAAGGTTTCGACTAGCCTGAGTACCATATTTGAATACACTTATCTCACGCGGAAAACAGTTCCGGGTAAGCAGAAACCTCCAACGGACCTCTCTTCCTTTACGTTCATTCATCAATATTTTACATGATTTTTGTCAATCGCTAAGAACTGCAATGTACATTTAGTTAACTCACCCCAGATAAACAACCACTGTATTGGCAAACGTCAATGACATGGCACCCCCAGTCGAAACAATAAATGAATTTCTTTCCATTCAACTTGCAGAGGCGCCCGCAGACTTCATTACATAGCAATTCCGTGTCAAGCGATCGCTGTTGCACTCGGATAGTGAGTGGGGCGGGCAGAGAGTGTCGCCGCCGCTCCCACGAGCCCGCCCCCACCACCTGCAGGGGCTCGTAGTCTGCGCCGTGACCAGTCAGGTGCAGAGCCACATGGTACCCCGATATACAATCGTCTGAAATAAATAATTGATAATTATGATAACTTCAACTATTGATAACGCACCAAAACTATTTGATAAGGCGCTTCATCAAGTTTTTCTTATCCTGCGTTATCACCGGACAAACATTCAGAAGAAAACTTGTTTGACACGTATCCATGTACGCTGGTTATGCCGTATTTCACAAATAAATGAGCAGAACACTAGGCCCTATCAAACATGTTTTCCGGTGGAAACGCAAGGTTAAAAACACTTTTAGCCACTAATTAATTATGTTTTATGACATTTAGACAGAGTGTACTCACCTTCAGAATCCGTGATAATAGAGGTGATTTCGTCGTCACTTTCAATAAAATATCGTACAAAATGCTTGCTGCACTTGGAGTTACCAGAGTGGACTAGATACGGGTCCTGAGCACTGACGGGGTAATCCGACAGCGTCTTGGAGGTGTTGTCATGAACTGCTACAGTTTTTAGAGATCCATCGTCTAGCATTTCCATGACGCGGTATTCCGCTTCGCTGTTGCGGTCAGAGTCGAGGCCAGAGAGGTCCGATATCTTCATATCGCAACTGAAGTCGGGGGACGGAGCTCGCGAGCTGATCTGGTTGTGAGCACGCAGAACCACGCTTTCACCAGACGGTGATTTCGCCCTCTTCGGCGTTCCTTTTACATTACCACCGATAAAATACTTTCTATTACTTCTTAATAGTCTGTATGGCACTATATTTTCATTGTTATCCTCGGAAAATTCATACTTCTTGTCAGCCAGTCTCCTCTTGCGAAACATGCTAAGTTTCTCGCATTTGGTGTCTGTCTCTTCTACAAATTCATAAGCTTTGTCGGCATTTGTCCGATGTGTTTCACTAAACCTGGACATACTCTCGCCTGGTTTACGCCGAGGCGACCTTAGTGGAGGGCTTATTAGTGTTCTAAAAGATGGGGACGGACTTTCCCATTCTTCAATGAGATTATAGGATATTGAAGATGCCTGGATGCAGAGCTCTTGTCCTATTACATCTGCCATTTGAACAGGTTTGGGTAACTGACATGGCTCCACCTCTAGGTCTGAAAAATCTGCCAGGATATTTTGTACCACATTGTTCTGGTACTGCGGTGACTGGAATGGTGCAGAACAAACATCTGACAATGGCGTGGCAGGATTTGTATCTGCAGTATTCATTCCATATTCAATAGGGTTTGACATTTTGATATCTTCATTGATACTTCTAGAATCGTCAGTAGTCTCATGATCAGGCTTTGCAAAATCAATCTCTAATATGTGTATAAAGTCTGTATAAATTACTATTTGGTTCTTATATGCTAGTTGGACAACTGGTTCGTAAATGCTTGAGTCAGAAGTGCAAAAAAACTTTGTGTGGATGGCAAAGTTGTGTTCTAAGCACCTCTTGCTATAGTTCAAGTCAACTGGAAAAAGAAAATTTATTTAAATCATAGTTATATTAAACATACACATGCAAATCCATGATCAATCATGATAACAATGTAATCTGTACCAAAACCTCTGGCCTGCTGGCATTGGCTAAGTTAATCGTAATGATATAAGTGCAAAGCATGCCTTGCGGCGTAACCAAGCTGGTTTGGTGTGTAGAGGCCTTATGTAATACATATAACTTCATAATCACGTTTTGGATAGTTATGAATGTCAATAATTTACCATCATCTTTCGGGATATCCATACATTTCCTGCAACCTAGTTTTGGTACTCCAACCACACTTAGGTAGGAACGTTCTGAACATGATTCTCTGAAAGATAAATTTCATAAGTCATCCTGTGACATGATATTCGCATTATAACATGGAAATAAGTTCTGGACTTTAACCTTTTAACCGCCGGAAGATTAATTTTGCTACCACAATTTTTAATTCTGCTCTTATAGATTTTGAAATCACATGACTAATGTGTCTGATTTTTAAGACATTGGCAGTGAAAAGGTTAAGCTCCACTGTCTGATGACATTTACTATTATGTAGTACTAAACATACCCCAGCAGGTGTTACTCGTACTTTATACCCTTCCCATGGAAAATTAAGTTTGAAATTATATCGAGCCATGACCGCCGACTTACCATAAGCAACAAAATGTTAATTTTAAAGGAGAAGGCTTTTTAAAAATATGAATACTAGTGGCGAAGCTAGGAGGTTAGCCGGTAGTGAAAAATAGGCACTTAACCAATGCTTACTTAGATTTTATATTTGTCTTACTTATTTGAGCTTAATAAGTCCCTACACTACTTAATTTCCTGGGAAATATTTCTTAATGTGCCTGGCATAGGCTTATCTTGTACCGGCTTACCCCCTAGCTTCGCCACTACTGAATACTGGAATATTTATTGACATATTTTTAATATTTTATTTCTTTTCAAATATTTAAAATATGTACATATTTATATCTGCGCTAAGCTTTTCATTATCTCAAGAAAAATTATGTAAACAACAAAACCAGCAGTTTACAAAGTTTTTGAACTGTCAATTTACTCTACCTACCTATAGTGTGTTCATTTCACCAAGAGAATCTGTGTGTTCAGTGATTGTTCAAATTCTTAATGCAGTGCGAGGGAGAGGCCTTTTCATAATAACAAATGTCTAATGCAAAATTGAGGAATATTACTAAAAATGTACTCATACCTACTCTGAAATTGCTACAGGCAAAATAACAACAAAAAAACATACTTGGGCATGCATAATAAACTACAGAATAAAGTAATACTACAGAATTTAACTAATTAACAGTGATTTTACTGAGTGACTCTTAAACAGAGCCATAGAAAATTTTAAACTATGAATAACCAAATTTTTGTATGTTTACATAAATTCTCTCGGTGAAATGAACAGATTATAGATTTGAATTAGTGTAAAACATGGTATATCGGATACATTTAATGATTGCATAATAAAACATATGATCAATAAAATACTTACGCTATGCCATAAACTACCAATACTTCAGGCTGGTGCTTCCATTGAGCCATAGATATTGTGATTTTGCTTTCCACACAATCATCCCCAAACAATGGCACACTGTGTACATGTTTTGCTCTCGTTTCTGGTATCCATGAGAAAAAATGTAACCTGGGAGCAGTATGAGGTATTAGAACAAATTATGGATGTGAGGAGCTCATTTTAAATTATGTATTTAAAGTTTAATGATTAATTTAATTTAAGAATATGGGAAACTTGGCAGTTACTTACGTATATTTAGATATCTCCCTAAAATTTACGTGTGTTGTATAGCTGTAGGTGAAACTGAGCAGAAATTGTCCACATTGCGAAATTCCCATAAAAATATGCTCTCTCAAAAAATTCAATGGAACAATATCGAACAGGCAAAATCGGAGTCTTTGGGGAATACGTTCAAATATTCTTTTAGATTTATTTGGCTTTTTCCGATTCGTATATCCATATAGCTGCAATAAACAGAAAACGAACAATGTTTCGTGAATTATGTTAAGTAGGGAAATGTCGAATTCTTCTTATATTTCTGTATGTATTGATGTTTCGAGGGACAAGCTCAAGGTTTATAAAAATGCTTACTTTGATCTCCCTACACCAAAATAAACAAAATTTTAAGCTGTAATATCTTACCTCCCTGTTAAATAACTTGTGAATAATGTTTGGATCTTGTGTTGTTTCATATTTATTACAATACATGGGGGAATTATTACACCTAAGACTATTTTTATATTCTTGATCTTCTATCGAAGAATCCATGTTTGTTTGATTTTTTATTGAATTTTGATTTTGAACGAATCCTGGATTCCATTCATTTTGCTGTCAGTCAGGATGTTTTTTTTCTCTTCGAAATTTATTTTTAATCCGTCTATTTAGCCGGCAAAGGTTTTGGACCGTGATGCCTTCTCTCATGAGATTCAATGACCGATTTAGGCGACTTTATTATAATAATTTAACAAAAGGTTCGCGCGTGCGTGTCTTATCGAGTCACA
>SJJU01028078.1:0-14171 GCA_012932125.1 Conopomorpha cramerella | reverse complement strand
AGCACACTTGTTCAGTACGGAGTTTTGTTCAGTTCAAGTTGTTGCATAACTTGTTTCAGATCAAGTACGAGCCAATTTATTAATATTTAGACTATGAGCAAGCAAACTTATAAACTTGAATACCTTATAATAGCCCGTATTGGACATTCTTTACTGCCTTATATGCTAAAAGGTCCTATTCCTACCTTTTGGACATTAACAGACGTTAAGAGTCATTCTTACACCTCGAAGCCTGATTCAAAATCAACACAGGCGAGAAGATGGATATCACCGCGAGAGCGAATCCGATATATATATGAAGACGATCCTGG
Source organism: Conopomorpha cramerella (assembly GCA_012932125.1). Lineage (NCBI taxonomy): Eukaryota > Metazoa > Arthropoda > Insecta > Lepidoptera > Gracillariidae > Conopomorpha > Conopomorpha cramerella. The sequence goes on along the minus strand of SJJU01028078.1, from coordinate 13,860 downwards.
TATAAAGCCCCATCATGTAGGATTAATTCCCTGATTGATAAAGGCAATAATCGCCATACTCGGCTGGCGGGTTACCGATCGCAGTAGGTTTGTGGTTTGACTCACAGAACTTGCTGCCCGTTCTCTAGAGTTCCCTCGGTCGCCTCTTACGACCTCCGCGACGTTAGAAGTTGGGCTGGGGTGGTAACACATGTGTTCTATTCGCCGTCACCACACGCCTTGTGCATGATTTCTCATGTGATTGAGATATTAATTGAACAAAGTGCACGACTGTACCCAGCAATAAACACAAACGTTTCCCACCGGTGGGTGTTCTGTGTGAATCTCTCGATACACAATATAGCACAGGACCAACATCGATAGGCATTTCTCGCACATTACGATTCATTTCTCCATCGCAACAATTGATTTTCTTACAACAAGTCCCTCATTAAATTCGACACTACGTATGAAGTACATTAACACCCTTATGCCAACTATGTGGCTCGCCGAAGTGGTGATTGGTTAGCGCTGTACAATACAATCTTACGGTGCGGGAACACGAATAAAAGTGGGCAATAAAAATATGTACAGTCAACTTAATTGCATAAGCTTACATTACCGTATTTTCGTTTCTGTGTTCGTTATTTACGGACAGTAATTTGTTTAGATATGTTTTAATTTGTCTGTAAAAAAAGGTTAATTTCATTGGCACCATAGACTTTAATGTATTGACAAATATTTTGTATAGAGCGGTTTTTTTACTAAATGAAACTAAGTTGTTAGTACAATTATTGTTAAAATTGTTAATTTATTCACAACGTCAATCGTTATCTCAGAAAGCATTCGAAAGATTATTTTGGTCACACTAATCCGCGATACAACTGTGTAAGTTCAGTGTTTTATATCTTTTTTATCATTATACAAGAACCTAAATGAAGGCATGAACACCAGATAAAAATAATAATTCTAGACATAAAAAAATACAAAGTGACAGTTAAACAAAAATAAATAAATAGGTAACAATAATGAACACAATTTTAATGTACGCCGATGAAAGGGCTGTTAGACGTGTGGTGACGGCGAATAGAATAAAATTGTCACCACCCCAGCCGAACTTTTCCCTTCGTGGAGGTCATAAGAGGCGACCGACGGAACTCTCCCGAGAACGGGCCGCAGCGCTCTCTGTGAGTTAAACCACAATACCACTGCCAAGCGTGGCGTTTATTGGCATTTCCCCCCAAATGATCATGGAAATCATTGGGTGAGGCCCTCGTTCAGCAGTGGACATCTTGTGGCTGATGATGATGATGAAAGGGCAGCATGTTGTCGCGGCTTACACCTCGGTGCTGACTTTCAGCCAGTAGTGATTTGACGTGTGCAAAAGTGCGGCACTCAAGTCAAGCTGACTGAACAACTATCACGCTAAAAAGTGGCCCAGGAGACATGGTTTCTCAGCGGAGTGATGAAATATTTGAGACGAGCTGGAACAGAAAGAAATACAAAAAAATTAAATGAAAAGAGATGATTGATGTGTACAAAAAAACAAAAAGTTATAAGCATAAAAAAAGCATTGAAAAAAGGTTTGGACTTAATCTAATAAATTGTCAAAAGAGCACCTCTCTCACTACGCAACCAACAACTACGTCACAGGGCAGGAGGGTAGTCAAACACTTTTGTACTAATAAAAAAACAGAAAAGAACTAGCTCTCTAAAGTTTTTTTTATTTTTATAATTCATTCCGTACCTGAACAAAATCGAAACAACCACAACTAATGACGTATTTAACACTATCATGGCCAGCTCGAGCAAAGTTCCCATCGCCAGTTACGATGATTATTAAGACCGTTTGAATGTGAACATCAGATATGCGCGTGCGACGTGCTCTTGTCAGTGCTGCGCATGCGTCGTGTAATATAGACAAGTTTACGGCTCAAGCAAGGAAGGATACGACACAGTGGAGTGTTACACTATGCATTGGAAGCCGGTAATGTTAGCACGGAATCTCCTCTATATTTACTTCAATAGTTCGGAATAAGGTCGCTTTTATGTGGGCTTGTTGTTGAAAATATGTACGGATTTTGATATGATTTTATGTTATACCCGTGCCAAACAATTCCAAATAGTGTCACAGAAGATTGTACCTTAAGGTTGTTTATTTAGTAGTAGATCATTACCTATATTTGTAAAGTGTAATAAGTCTTGTCTAAAAGTATTACAGAGGCATGTTGTATTTATCTTTATCCAGGAAATGTGCCAGTTAATGCCTGCTCTATTTTCAACAACCGTTATGTACCTCCATCATCACTTATTACGTTTCTTACATGGTTTATTCGGATAAATAGTAATATTTAGGTATGATTACATTTACGTATAGTTTTCAACAATGCCCACCAAATATATCTAGATCGCGGTACCATGCCTTCATTGTTCTTGCGTCACTAAAATCAATTGACACGAAAGGAAATCATTCTTTACTCATTGTTCTAAACCAGTGTCACATATACCTGCAGCTCAGTTTACAAAAGTTGAGTCTATACTAAAGCGGCATATTCGATCTACAATTTCCGATCGAAGAGCAGATGAAAATCGGTTCCCATCCTCTTGGTGTCGTGTTTCATCCGCAGAGCCGTATGTTTATTTCTAAAGTGACAATTAAATTTGACTATTTATCGTTTATGCACGGTAAGTGAATACCAGACGAATCTATTATGAGCGCTTAGTATGCTTATGCTCTGCAGGTTTCTACTCAGGGTTTAACTAGAACATAAGTGTACGTATGTTATTGCTTCGTGGATGCCCAATAGGATTTAGATATGTGGGTGTTGACAGCCAGGTAGCGGCGGATGCACTAATTCCTTGAAAACGTTCTGTACGTGATTTAATTGGCGTGTGTTATTTTTTGTTGCAATTTTTTTTTGTTAGATTGTAGCGCAATATATTTTCCATGGAACCTTGTTGATATTTAAATATTGCGTCCTGTTATAATTGTACCCCCTATTAGTAAATAACAATATTTATACACTGGATAACTTACACAATGTTTTGAATTTTACACGCGCCAATAAAATGATATGCAGTGATGTAATCAATATAATACTCGTAATAATTAATGTATAATTTCAAACATACAGAGACTGACTTGGTCAGATATGCTTGCAAATGGATGTTTGTGATCTTATATAATTATCCAAAATCTATGTTTCTTACTTCTTATAATATCACGGTGAAGGTTTTCGTGTTAAATCTACTGGTGTGTGCAACCCTTTACCGCGATGGGTCCTCTAACTTGTGGCTGAATACTGTTACTCTCTTATCAATAAAGGCGCTGTCACTCATATAAAAATCACTTTACTGGAGCTGTTTAAATGATATACAGCTCACAAATTAAGTTGACCTTCATTGACTAGATATTAAGCCATAATTAGTGTTAGCCTTAGTGGTGCACTGTCGGTATTTACTGACTGAGTGACTCTGCCATCAGTCTCCGGGATACTTAACCTATAGTTTTATAACCTATCTATTGCCGTATAAGTAATGCCCGCAGGACAGGAGTAGTTAAAGGTGAGTGTGCATATATATAACACTTTCAGGGACATACACCGCCTATCGACATGATGACACTAAAACTTCTAATTCTCCTAATGTGAGTGTCCGCGACAGTGTTAAATAACCTATAGCCATAATGACTGCAGAGTACAATGGAACTTATAGATGTCATTCTCAAAAAACCCTCGAAGCTATCGATAGTCGAAGGGCGAAACAGCATGACTATTGCAATTAGGCAAACATTGTTCTATTCATGAAATACGTACCTATGTTATATGAAAAAATATGTTAGACAATACAAAAGAATGAACAATAATAACAATATAAACGACACATTAGCTGATAGTGGTAATTTTGCGTCAGTAGTGATGTGACCTTCGTCGGAACGGTTCACACGAGCCCTTCACTAGTGGGAATCGCGAGTGACTCCGCCGCAGGGTTCCGTTTAGACTTTATTGTTAAAAATATAGTACGTGTGTGTTGCCAACATGTCGTGCAACAAGAATATTTAACGGAAACGCGATAGGTGGTGAGCACATTGTCAATTGATGGGCGAAAGTCCAAGTGCCAAATTATTATCGACGCTGAACCTGAAGCTGGAAATGGTGGGCCGACGTAGACTGTTACCTCCGAGGAGATGGTCTAATACAGAAACTAGTTTAGAGAAATATCCTATCCTAGTGCATTTGCCCGGCACTAGGATACAAACAAGGCTCTACAAAAAATAGAATAGGCATATTGTTACTATGGGCCCCCCATCATTGGAGAAATTTGGATGGTTCTTCTATGAGTAGTTCTATATTTACATCGTGGGAGATCAGTAGAGCATTTCATTTTGTTATTTTTTACTAGCATTGGTAATTTTACAAAATAAGTATAAAATATGCAAACGAAATTACATTGACAGTAATTGCAATTTGGATTTTGATAAGATCAATAAAGCTTCGACGACTATACTCACTATACTCTGTATTTCGTTAGTAACAGCAAGGGACAGAGAGAGATATTTTAATGTTTGAATCCGTATTAGAAGCTTCTCAAATGTCGACCTCATGTCGGCCGCGAAGGCGGGGAAAGACGTAAACCTGCGACAATCCACAATTATTTCCCGTCTACTTTAGGCGTTAAGTCCCTATGCGGTATCTATCATACTAATTACCATTTTGTGTCGGCAATCGGCTAGCCTTTCCCACCGTCCATTAAAATCGTTCAAATACCCACCCAGTCCAGAAACAAATCCGTTGGGCCGTGCAACAAGGAAGACCATAATTGGTGTTAAATCAAACACGACTAAGAATACTGCGTGGATGGAATCTCCAGATCGGCGATGGTTCAGCGCGAGCGTCCACCGATGCTATCGGGCTCATCTGGCTGAGGTTACATTCACCATTGCATTTTGGATGCGGCAATCCATAAACATTTTGTTTTATTTGCAGCTAGACAAATATTGAACCATCCTTCCTTATGTTAAGCTGGAGGCTAATAGGTACTAGTGGCGAAGCTAGGGGCCGGTAAGCCGGTAGTACAAGACCAGCCTATGCCAGGCACATTAACAAATATTTTCAAGGAAATTAAGTAGCGTAGGGACTTATTACAGCTCAAATAAGTAAGATAAATAAAAAATCCAAATAAGCATTGGTTAAGAGCCTATTTTTCACTACCGGCTTACCTCCTTGCTTCGCCACTACTAGGTACCCAAATGGACCAGCGAAATAGATGTAGGGTGTGCTTCATCGAACATTGACTGGGTAAGACAGAACACTTAGCGGTATGGTTTTGTTCGGTGACTAGCCGCGGTCGAGATCTACCTATACTTCTGTTGGTTTTTTAACGGAATAAGTAATTATTAGTAAAATTTGTCATGGAGCTGATGTATTTATTGCTTGTTATATCGTCTAGTGAAGTCAAATATCAACATAACCTGCTGTATGATGTTTCCAACCTTATATTTAAGGGACTATGGCTTGATAAAAATTGAGCTTTATTATTAAATCGCAGTAGACAGAGGCATTTTCAAATCAATCCACTGATAAGATACTATCACAGAAAGTATCAACAAATCAAAATCACCATACAACTGAATAAACTTAACAGCTATAATAAATAACAAAGGTAATAAATGTAGAACGTCTGGAACTACCTAAAGTACAAGTTTGCTCCATAGTAGAGCACATAGCTGATTAACATCAGGCAGGATGGTGGTCAAACGCTTGTTCGTGGAGCATTAAAAAAAAAACTCTTTAAAATACAAAAGCAATAAAAGAATACATATAATGCCGCATCTAACCGCAACACCACAGCGGCGGTCGCCAGCGCGCATGCGCTAAGAATTTAACGCCAAATCCCAAGCGGCGCGGGCGCAGTGTAATTGTGGCTTATCGCCCGCACATTGTTCGTGTAAGGGGCACAAGGCTGTAAGTCCGTTGACATATGAGTGGCGGACGGACCGCGGCTACGACTTGGCCGTTAGTGAATAACTTGAGTCGCATCTTGTCTAGGTTTTGGATGGGTGTTGTGAATATCGTTTTTTTTTGTATTATTAGGCTTAAGTTGAACAGGTCTGTTAGTGAATAACTTAAGTTGCATCAAACATACGGGGATGATCGTGTTTTATTTGTATCAGTAGATTAAGTTGGACGCTACAGTCTTGTAAATGGTCCAACGTCTGATTTTGAATGATTGTTGGACAAAAATGTAAATCATTTTTCATGACTGAATGCGTCTTTCTCTGGTTGATGACACTTCTTTTCTGTCACTAAAACATCGATAAAGTAAAGTTGTTAAAGGAAGTTACAAAATGAACCTCAAAGCCTAATGACATTCATATGACTTCCAACCTTAGGGTGGTAGACCATATACTTAACCGACAGTACCTAATGTTATATATAGGTACTACAGTGCAGCATCCACACCGAAAACCATTCCCGTGCATAATTTTATGAGGTCATTTCAGACTCGCATGATTTATAATATCACGGACAATGCCGTGTTGCCGGCCATAGATCTCCTCAAAAACTCCACGTAAAATTACACCTTAACAACAAAGGCGTAAGAACTAATATTGTGTTCGAAAAACATTTTACTAGAGCATAACAATAATTAACTTGTAAGGCCTTACAATCAGAATTTATGTCCATGCACTTAATAAAGATGCCTAAGAGATAATTCAACATTGTATAGAATACACTCGTACAATTGTTCAACGGGCATGTTAACTATATACATTGTTAAAACCGTCATCATAGAGTTAACACGTGTCTCGGAGTCCCAGCTGTAGTTACAAAATGATAATCATGTTTAGTTCAAATTAAATGTAACACAGTATAAAATATTATTAAGAATATAGGTACTGTAGTCCGCGCGTTGTCCGAAACCCATTTTTACAGGTGTATTAAGGTGACTGATATAGATTTTTGTTTGCATATTACTTCAAAAAATGATATTTTCTCAATAGATTTTATGTTTCATCAATGCTTTTACACACCATTAAAATTATACATTATTACTGAATAATATAGGCTGTAGTCGTGTCACCACCCCAACCCAACTTTTCCCAATAGGTTGAGTGTTTGTCGCCTAGTAGTTAGCTACTAAGATCTGGAAACGGGAGGTTGTGGGCTTGTACAAATTTTTCAGAATCTACGTACATACGTAAAGCTCCTACGGTGATGGGCATAATCATGACGCCAATGCTACATATTATGCCTCACATAAGATGCACGTCCAATGACCTTAACAATTTATTATCTTAATTTAGGCAGATAATGCGATTTTGTTATAAATTAAAATATTGAAGTATTGTTTATAAAAATACAGTGATAAATGTTTTTCTTCTTATACTGTACTTTAACTAATTTGTGAAGAAAGCGTAAGCTCTGCGTATTTGTGTAGCTTTGGGATTACCAATGTCGGTAGCTGAACTTTTAAATCTAGTCACAAGATTCTCCAATTGCACGCCACTGTGGTTTATTTTCAGCTACTCGCATCCAGCTTCTGTCAGCCTTCTTGAGCAAATCATAAGTTCACCTCGTCTAAGGACGTCCTACAGTCCGTTTGCGGAGACGCGGTCTCAACTCGACAACTCGTTTACCCCAATTCAACGGTCATCGGTTCTACGGCTAATGTGGTCGGCCCTCTGCCACTTCAGCTTGCTAATGTGATGAGATATGTTGACGACTTTGGTTCACTGTCGGATCACCTCTTTCTGATACGATCCTTCAGTGAAACGTCGAGTATAGCCTTTCAATAGCACGCTGTACAACTTTGAGCTTGTGGGACAGCCGCGCCATCAGTGTCCACGTCTCAACTCCGTATGACATGATAGGTAGGACTATTGTCTTCAGGTACCTAATTAATTCATCAAGGTGCCATATTATGATTTACTTGTCGATATTATTATCTTTGGAGATATATAAAAAAACATTGTTTCGCTTGAAAAAGTCCGTTACAGTCGAAAGTGAACGGTAAAAGGTGTGTTGTTGCCATACGAAACGACTTTTAATAAATAGAGGTCCCGTATGCGATCTGTATCGCCGAGGGCTCGTGACGACGCATTTAATAGATACCATTTGTAAAGCACAATCCGAATCAAAAGCGCACATTGAATGAGAAGCTATTCCCGGTAATATAGACCTTAAAAGTTTGAGAAATGTAATGTGTATTTAACTTTTTTATGGAAATTCTGCTTAGCAGATTTTGATGAAAATTGGGGATTTTTATATGTAATAGGACATGTGCAGACAAAATAAACAACAGAATAAATAGGTTGAAGTAGAAGTAATACCACGAGGGATAAAAATTATAACCAGAACAATAAAATAACCAGAATAATAAATATTTGACGCGTTTTATTTATAAAAGGATTTGTTCTAAATGTAACGCGTGACTTGAAACCAAGTGGGTCTGGGGTTCGATTTCTGGATCCGGAGCGTGTATAATGGAATGCATTACTATTACTTAAGTCCATATGGTATGCCATTGATAGTAACACTAGATCGTGCCAAGCCTTCCCCTCTACAGCAATTGCCCTGCCATCAGGCTTCCTCATGTGTCGTGCAAAAAGCATTAGGAAAAAACTGTGCAGCGAAAGCTGTAATATAGCTTACTTCTTATTATGCTTAATGTGGCCGCGGAGTTCTTGTCATCCTAAGATTCCGTCCATCCCCTTTTAGGGATTGCGGATGCGAAAGTATGTATGTGTACTTATCGCGTGACCGTCAGCCACGGCAGTGCGCTGGACAGAGACCAGGAGCGTTTCTGAGGAGCGGATCTTGTCTAGGCTTGCACCTGGGGTGCCTTAGGTTCGCAGCACGATAACACGTTAGGTTCTTCATGATGTAAGTCATAATAATAATTATTGTGATAACAAGCACATATTAAAACTGTCTGATTATATACATTATTATACATGCCCAATGTCAAACACAAGACGTCAATTGAAGTTACAGAGATATGAATCGTAATGTACTCTGTCGCTAAGTATTTATATGAATAGTCTACTTTTACACGTGGACTCGTTACATTGTTGTAATTTCAAAATGAAATAGTTATATATAATGTGTACATAATGGTAGCATAGCATTATACATTATGTATGTTTTTATATGAGCCACAATGAACGAGCGATTGACCGCCATTCTGCCTGATGGTAGACAGCGATGCAATTAGGCACACTTTTTTCATATTCCATATTAAACTTAGTTAGACATCTTGAGACCTTTTTCGCATTGGTCTGGGATGTAGAAATCAATAAAATAATATATTTCCTAAACATCGTCAAGATGTCGAGATGCGTGAGGGGGGGGGGGTATGAAAGAGACATTGTCCAGTCCATTGTGGAAGTTAGTTTATGTATCATGCACCTACTTCCCTGGGCGACAAATATGATAAGTATGTCTATAAATTAATAACAATTTAAGTGATGATTATACGTTTCTTTGAAAAAAGGAACACTTTAAAAAATAGTTTTTACTTGCTTGAGCATAGTTTGTCTCTTTTACACAAACAAAAAGAGACCGGGACAAACGATACTTGGCGATTTCTACAGTACGATACGTTACTGTATTTCATTTGCGTATTTACAATAAGTTAGTATATACAGTATGTGAATAACCCCACATGTCATCGAAAGAGTAAAAAGAGATGTTCGCGCAAATAGGATAGCCCACCATGACGGGGTACGTCGTGGCGGTTCACAATGGCAAAAAAAAACGGGACAGTTACAGATTAGAAGCAACCCCCGTTCATTATTGAGATATTAAGATTATATCTGTGCTTACAAAAACACCTTTTCATAATAGTATAATCCTTTCTTTGAAGCCATAAATATCTAAAGTATGATAAAGTCACAAGGAAGGGTGAGCTCGTGACGTTAGTCTTTTTGATATTTAAATAATTACTTTAGTTTCGCTAGGGATTAAAATAGCAAATTACGATTCACAGAAAACTAAGACCTGATTGTTTGAGAATTCGTTTTTATTTTGTGAGAAGTGTTTGTTCCTTTATGGTATTCTATAGAAACATAGGTATTGTGGGATTATGATTATTAATTGCACCTTAGAAACCAGCGTAAATTAACTTCACGGCCTTTAAGATCCGGACGACGAATAGAGTATATGGTGGACCCCCTACTACTATGTAAGAGGGAACTACAAGGGGTGGGTTTCCAGATTCTGAGGGCACAGTGCGAGGGTGACACCGGTGCGTTCCTAGGAGATGCTGGAATCACCCGACATGCACCACCGACGACCATCGGAAGGGTTTTAGTCGGTGAGCGTCCGAGTGTCTCTCCCGTGGGCAACTGGGTATCCATATCCGGCTTTCCCCTTGGTGAAAAAACGTAGGTTCATATGGAATTACCCTAGGGTGTCGAAGGCCACTATTTCTACATACCCTACAGAGTGACATTTGTTCGGGATCAACGCCCAGAAACGAAAAAATAAATACCTACTACAATAACACAAATAAGTACAATACTTAATCGACAATGTAAATAATAAACAATAAACCTGCCAAAATTATTCAAATCTAATCTTCCTACTTAGATAAAACTGGAATGTTCTTTGAATTATTCTTAATCCGCAAATGGTCTTGCCTATCATACCTCTGAATTCCCAGATGCACCATTTTGCAGGGACAAAAGATCTTTTATTTCCTTTGTCTAAGTTCAGATCCCCGCGGTGTATCGCCCTTTGAACAATAAATTATAATTAATCCTACTTGATAATTGCTCTTCAAATATGCGCCATAATGTGAGACTGGACGCGATCGCTATAAAGTTTCATGGATTTTTAATTAAGAGGCCATTCTAGAGAAAACCTTTTAGAGCAATCAGTAGTGGGTTTTTATTATTTTCGATTAAGTATATCCGATTGCTCTATCCGATAGGCATCTTATTCTTTAAATTAGTTTACATGGAAGAAATAGCTCTAAGCGATAAGGTTACTTCATACCATCTTATCATTTCAATTTATATTCATAAGTTACCAAAAAGTACAAGCTCTTTTTTGTATCTCAAAACTTTTATAGTAGCTCTAAGTGTTATTGAAAAAGCATACGTGTTGAATGTAGATTTTCAGCTTTAGTTTGTATTGTTAAATTCTCGAACCAAACACAAGTAGACATGCAAGCGACGTTGGTCGCTGTCAGTTTGTCTCTACGCATCAAAATGTATGGAATTCGATCTACTTCTGGATCCAAACTGCCACTTTTACTACCAGTTTTTGGCAGGACATATTTTCTCTTACTCTTTCACTCGTTCATGTCGTATATATTGTTGTCTCATTTTATTCTAAACGTCAGTGTCGGATTGCAATTCTGGTTGTTTTTGGTCTGAGGTTAAATTCATTGAAACAATGTTGCACGCGGCGCGTCCAGTTCACATCACACATTGCTTGAGGTAAGAAAACAAAGGATGTCTGATTTTATCTAGAGTTCTGGTTTACCGACTTCAAGAACAGCGAATCTGCAAATGCATCTACTAAGGCGTAATAATATCATTTTAATTATATTATTGTAAAAAAATATTTTAAAGATAAAAACTTTATGAGTGCTCAGCACCCATTTACATAGTGCATAATGTATCCAGTAATCCATACTTATAATATTACCATCACACTTGTAATGAGAATCCTAGACAAGAATAAAGATGAAGAACCGTATTAATCATTTCGTCCGATGTACTCGATGGAAACCTCACCTAATAATAAACTTAGATATAATTACTTCGAGACGGGTAACTAATATACCGAAAATCGGCATTTTCGATATTATGTTATGTATGGCTGATATATGTTTAATTTGTAATGTCTGACAGAACATTCGTAGTTGGCCATTTAGCGAACGTCACTGACACCGATGTAAAACTCCCGAATCGTCTTCGCTATGGACTTGTATATATAACACCTACATATTTCTATTTTACTCCAAACATAGGAAATGATTTGCAACAAAACCATCCCATACACCAATACAGTGATTATAAACTTAATATGAGTTAAGCCATTTATGTATGTAATAATTAGACAGTGACCGACATTGACACGGCTTTTCTATATTTTTCCTTGTGCTCTTTTTACACTCACATAATTAATGTAAAAGTCACTCAAATACACCTTTTATTAGGTATTGAAGTGTCTTGAGTAATACAGTTTTTCTCTCAATGTAGGTATTTAATTTTGTATATTAATTAAAGATCTGCGGCGGTTTCCATTTCCGTCACTTAGTAGACAAGCTGCAAAAACACACCAATACTCTGGTACAGTCACGTGCTACGATGACCAATACATGGCAAATGTATTATGACTGCTAATAACCTTATCTGGAGTTAAAAGGAGGGGCTGGCCCAAGAAATATTTGCTTAATGTGGCTTACAAAAAGTCGTCCGAAATGGAGCGACAGTTGAATGTTGGAAAATCGGACTGTGAACAGTCTCATATAAACTTCTACCTCCCTTTTTACCCCCCTTAAAAAATAAAATAAAATAAAAATCCTATCTCATGTCTGGTAAACCTCATGAAAGGACTCCCTGTGCAAAATTTCAGCTTTCTGTGGCCAAGGGTTTTGGCTGGGCGTTGATGAGTTAGTTATGGATTAATTAATCACGTCTTTAATCATAATAATAACTTTACAATATTGCCTTTTAGTTGTATATATAGGCAGACTGCATTATTTAGTCTGCTAGGGGAGAACAGTAGGCACCTCCACCCGCTCTTGATACAACCCACACCCCTGTGCCTCCTCATTTTATTTTTTTATCTTGGGGAAATACGTTATGGATATCTCACCTCTGATGGGGACAACGGCGGCGTTATGTGGGACTCGCATCCACTAAAACCCCACGGTGACCACTCGCGTATTAATGCCAGGGCCCCCGGAACGGCCTTAACTACAACTTGCAAGGGTGGCAGCTGCGCTGGCGCTCATGGACCATCCTCGGCATGAAGGGTGGTCAACGCACCCCTCAGCTCTCGACATAATGCCGCTACCTATTCTGCAAGAAACTGTCTGTGATAGTAAAACAGAGTCAGGTTGTAATTCTCTCCATTTCACATTGCCGGTTGGAGAGTTGGATAGTTGATGACTGATTTTGACCAGAGCGGTCCATGGGCCACAATTGTTTTTAGTTATATCGTTTATTGGTTAAGTTATTTAATCATAGGTTATAGTGTAGTGTGCATAGATGTCTCACTATAAACTATGATTAACTATAACTAAAGTCATCATTATTTTGGAAGCTGAGATGAAACCCTCGACCTATTGTCCAAATGTCAAGTACGTATCAAAGTTATTTAATAACCCAAAAGCATAATTAAACAAAGTTCAGCTCGCTGACTTCTAATACCTTTTCAACTTAACTGGTCAATCCTTTCACACCGCAGTAGTATCCGTTAGTTGGTTGAACAATCTCAGAATACGTATCAACAAACGAGCGAGCGTGTAAAAAAAAGTTGCTCCGTAATAAAAAAAAAAATATAGAGCCTAATAAAAGGTTCGCCTGTAAGCATCACTAATTGGTTCAAATCAAATGCCACTTAGCCGACGACCAATCTATACTAATAATAAAAAGAGGAAACGTTTGTATTTTTGTATCCATGTTTATTTCGCATAAACTCCAAAACTACTGAATAGTTTTAAGTAATTATCAGATTGCTTAATTCCTAGTCTGTGGTACACCACAGACTGTGTCAATTTAAATTTTGTCCTTAAATTGGCGATATATGTTTTTTTTTACGAAACAAACGATTTTTAATTATGAAAATCATATTTTTCTATAAGGTTAAAATGGTCAGTACGGCTGCAATACGCCTGTGTCTTCTACCTACCAAAAAAAAA
>SJJU01028065.1:0-11204 GCA_012932125.1 Conopomorpha cramerella | reverse complement strand
TCGTTACAAACAATAATCCATACAATTCTTTCCTCTTTATAATATTATAACAAATAATTCATTAGTTTCAACCAAATTTGATTACCATAAAAACGGTTCTAGTGAGTTAATCTTAAACGATAGACATACCCCGTTTTTTTTTTCAAATTTTGCATTATTTTTTCGCTCCTAATAGTTGCAGCGTGATCTTATATTATAGCCTAAAGCCTTCCTCGATAAACGGTCTCTTTAACACATTTTTTTTTTTCAATTAGAACTAGTAGGTAGTTCTTGAGATTAGCGCGTTCAAGCTCTTCAGCATTATAATATTAGTGTAGGTAGACAATTAATGCATTCATTTCGACCAAATTTGATCACCATAAAAACGGTTCTAGTGAGTTAATCTCAAAAGATAGACATATACTGTCGTGGACATTTTTTTAGATCATTTTAAGAGAAATAATTATTTGATACATATATTTTTGGTATCTTTAACCGTTTTCGCAGCGCACGCAACGGAAACCCTCCAGGATGAATAACTTTCCCCGTTTTATTCACATTTTCCATTATTTCTTCGCTCCTAATAGTTGCAGCGTAATGTTATATAGCCTAAAGCCTTCCTCGATAAATGGTCTATTCAACACAAAATATTTTTTCAATTCCAACCAGTAGTTCCTGGGATTAGCGCGTTCAAACAAACAAACAAACACTTTAGCTTTATAATATTAGTATAGATTAAATTGATGTTTTTATTTTGCTATAACTAGACTAGTCAGCCAGTGTTCTGAAATTACAGGTAGGTACGTGAAAATCGCTATTTTAGACCTATTAGTATTGGACACATCTATACACATAATTGTTTCATCTCTGAAGAAAGTAGACAAGATCTTGAAACTTTCGATAGAGTGGTCAGTGACCTCTGAAGAGAAGTCAAGAAGGATCACGGTTTTGTTGTCTTGCATATCTAAAAACTCCCCTATATCTACAAGAAACTGGCCTACCAAAGCGAAATGTCTAGTAGACCAGGTAAGTAGTTTAGCTAGTTTTCACCTTTCTCTGAATTCAGTAAAAAAAATAAGTTTGTGAACATTACAAGTTCAGTCGGATACAATATACATTATCCATTCCTAGTTATTCATTCATTTACATAATGCACTTAATATTATGTGAGACGTTAATTGAATGTAGGTAGGAAATTTCTCCGTCGAAGCATATTATAAATAACTTTTTTGACGCTTGTCATAATTCATTCATTTCGTACCTACACTGTCTGACCCACGTCAGAAATTATAATATTCATTCAATAGTATGCAGTTTCAAAAATATTTAAATACAAATCTAACTAACCTAGTATGGACGAGCCATGAATCTAGGACAAACACCTAGATGTTTGCATAACAACGTAAACATATCTAAATGTGTGGGAGCAGAGATGCGTGTAGCCAATGAATCCTGTATTTTTGTGACAAATAAATCTGGCTGTCCTGTAAAGAGGCAGCAAATGACTTGATGCGTGCAGCTTTTATAAGAGACATTTTGCAAGATATCAATCAAATCAATCAATGATATAAACATCAGACGCGTCGAGTACTTACGAGCATTAGGTGAAAAAGTTTATGAACGAAACATTTTAATATTTCAGTTATTTTTCTTCCAATACGTGCTGTAACTGGCGATTTAAAAATGTTTCAAGGATAATAGTATGTGATAGGTTATTTCATGTATTATTATATACTATGTAATTCGACCAAAATTAGCTAAATCGGTCCAGCCGTTCTCGAGTTTTAGCGAGACTATCGAACATCATTTATATGTACATAGATTGAAGTAATAATCATGCATCCAGTTCTCTTGTAGGGATAGAAGAACTCTTCTGTCAATAGTCGGGTTAACAAGCCGCCAGTGCCGGGGGAGCCACGACATCCCGACCCTCAGTTGACTACCTCAAACCCTTCATACTTGTAGTGGGAGATGAAGAAGAAGAGAGTCGATGGCAAGGCAAGACAAAGACAAGGTTCTGGCTCAGATATGATCTTACTTACTTAAGTGCCGTTGCCTAGGGCGTGTAGCGTTTTTTTTAACCGACTTCGTTTAATTACAAAAATATATAAACGACTTATTAAATAATCAGTGTTAGTGTCTCGTTCTGTGGAGTAACGTTTCACCGGCCATCTAATTATCTAATTCATCTAGATTTATGTATCTTTATAAATGTAGATGTTTACAAGGAACCCTCTACTTGTCTAACTTGCACAGGTTATCGTCTCCTCCGAAGGGCTCGGAAATTAACTACTTCGAAACGATTATCTACCTTACGGCTGACTGCACTCGAGTTTGCTTGATCTCCGTGATCGGTTTTGTAGTAGCCTGGGGGTCTTACCCCCGCTTCCGTGGATGCGAGTTTGTGCTTATAGGCATGTTAAAAGTAAGTTTCGTTACCAGATGGCATCGGTTTATCGACATGGAGCTATTTAAATGGAATTTTGCGTCGATAATTAAATAAATATCGACTATAGAATAGTGAAACATGCATATTAGGTACTAATGACTACTTGTCCATTTATCCAGAACATTATTTTTACACTCACCTTCTCAGTTTAATTGAGTTTATTAACCGAATTGACTCGGCGGCCTGTAGCCCAGTAGTGGCTATCCGATCAGATCAGTTTGAAGTTTATGGTAGCAAATTTTCTGCAGTAAACCTTTCAGGGCTCTTTTCAGTATCATCCAGTGATTTTAGTTGATACAATTCATACTACACATAAATTCTCACATAAGTCTTAGGGAATTTAGGTCGTAGAACCTTTGTACAGACTGCTAGACTGGCCGGCCACTCGCCCGTTAATCCCATTTCGCATCATGGACTGGTATATTTTTTGTAGCATTATTTTCAAGAATGAGAAAGTAGTTGTTTTAATATGGGAATATTACCTAATCCAAAAACTAATATATTATATGAAACCGGAAGGTTTCATTAATGATAAAATAAAATGGTAACAACATTGTTGTAATCATTTATTATCTATCAAATCTCTGCTTTTCTAATACGAAACACAGAAGATAATGTAATACCATATTCGTTCCCTGGTGAAGCGTGCTTAATTGTGAAACCTCTGTCTGTATTCGAATAGATGTCTAAACTCGAACCATTGATAAGGTAGTCACAGGTGAAGGCTCTCTAGGCGAGGGTGTGGTTGGTGAAACCCAGACCAAAAGTCGGAAGATTTAATCGCCACTTCGAATATCATCAGCATAAATTTTGTCTCTACGGATCCTGTGGAGAGTGACACTTGCTCTAAAATATTTCATTGATGTGTTAGAAATTTGTTTCGATTGCACAAATTTCACAATTTCTAAAATGATAACACAGATACAGTGGTGATGTGCGTCGAGTCTACGTGACGTAGTCTGCCTAAATAGACAATTGGTATGTCGTAGGATACTAGATATGTTTTGCTTTTAACATGTTACAAATTACTGTACCTACGTTGTGTTTTTTATGTCCATAAGCCCATTCCTAAAGTAAACAATGAAGGAATTGACTTTTGAAATTCATACCTAAGAACAACGATTACCAGGAACATCCATTTATGATTTTTCCATTATGCTAGTAATTGATATTAATCAACGACATCTACATATCTGTTAAATAAATACATTTGTTCTTCCTGATAAATACACACAAACGTGATTAGCTATCATACATCTGACGAACTCACTTGTTGTTATTAAAAAATCTAAATAATGAATAATAAAAATGAGTGCCAATAATTACATCCGCACTTATCTATAACACAATAAATTACTGTATCATTTTGACAACATATTTGACATTCCCTTTAAGGGTGCATAATACCACACATCAAAAGTGTCTAGGATCAGGTACATTTTAGAAGATTGCGATCAAAAATATATTTTACAAAAACTGAATTCATTCATAATTTATTCAAAATGTGGTGATAAGTCATTGATACAGGCATGGGGAATTAGGTAGGAGACCAACCCAGAAGATTAGATTTGCTTTAAATAGATTAGATTTGTTTTTAGAGCTAAAAATGTTATTGAGCCCTAGACACTTTTGACAAGACGGTTTGTAAGTTAAATGCATAATTTTCGTTATTATAGCAAAAAGGTTAAACAACATTTGATAACACATAAATTGTTATAAAGTGACATGTCCGGACAGTGCATCCGTGTAAATTTTAAAATAGACGAAATTCGTATGTACATATGTACACACAAACGTAATGAGAAAATGTTGATAATTTTGTATTAAAAATAAATAACATTGCATTTTACTTGGCGGCGATGATTAGATGATTATATACATGTGTAATAATGTAAAAATGCACATACCTACGTTCTTGAACGTTTTGTTGACTTTATTAACATTCTGGACGTAGTGGTGTAGATATAAATGCTTATTTGCTTTTTTTTAATAATATGCAGTGCATGTACATATGTTTTCCCACGGAATTGTGTCTGCTAGTACAACTAGATACACAACAGACCAGATTACTTACATATTGATGTAAGCGGTATACACGAATACTCAATAAGCATGTATGTTAAATTCGAAAATGTCCCCGTAATCGACAAAAAACAAGCCTTGAAATGCATCTGTTGGTGGCTTAGAAAAAATAATATCATGTAGGTAGTGTGAGCTCGCAACCTATCGGGGTTCACCACGTCGATATTTTTCGCTGGGTAAACTGCCTTACACCTTCGCTTGTCAATTACTTAATGACATAAAAGTTGTAAGAGGAGTCCTACGTCCAGCAGTGTACATCAGTGGTCATACACGACGATGATAAGAAAACACATTATTACGACAGTATTACAATGAAGACCAAGTAAATAAAGTACTGTATGTGTTAAACTGTTATTGTAGGATAAACTATATTACAATATTAAGTCATCATCATCATCAGCTCATATTCTTCCTCTGCTGGACATAGGCCTCTCTTATATTAGGTATGTCTATACTAATTAATATCTCCAATTGCACGCCACTGTGATCTGTTCTGTTCGGCTTCTGGCATCCAGCATCGTGCGCGCATCATCAGTCCACCTAGCCTGAGAGCATTCTAGACTCCGTTTGTCGAGACGCGGTTTTCACTCGAGAACTCAAACCCTACGTTCATCATCGGTTCTACGGCTGATATGGCCGGGCAACTGCCACTTCAACTTGCTAAAGCGATGAGCTATGTTGTATAACTTTACACTTCGATCCTGATTCCATCATCCAGAGAAATGCCAAGCATAGCCCTTTCCAATCATAATGCAGGGGGATATGTTCATCAGTGGACAACTATGGGTTGATGATAATGCTACTAATATAATAAAGACGAAATAATGGTTTTTAACGAATAAACTCAAAACTTTCAATTAGACAAAGAACAGACATTTTTGCATCAGATCAAAGTTACCTTGTGGAATAAGAGTAGCACCAAGTTACAGCACTGTTCGAGGTACTCATATGTAAGAAAATCATACCGAAGCGGCACAACAAAAGAACTTACATGCCTAACTTGCTTTACCGGGAAACGAACCCGTGACATGAGTCAGGCAACATTTCTTGAATTTGTTTAGTTCTCATTATGAACCTATCTATACCCGTTATTACAATTATTACATTGCATATGTATGTACTTAGTTAGGTAATCTGCAGGATATTTCGCTATGCTCTACTTAAACTACAATAATAACATTAATTTCGCAAATATAGGTAATTATTTCGCATTCGCATTCAAGCAATAAAAGATTTTCATTCAATAGTTTTTTTTTTAATAGTTAAAGTCTTATGTTTCCATATATTTACACTTAAATCTAATGACTCTAAATGTCACCCTAGACAGCAGCCTCCGATGAGCTATGTTGACCAGATTGTACTACTCTTATTTGATAATAGACCTGGAGCGTTACCAGGAGTGGTGACCATGATGTCCCCAGCCGTGGCTGTGGACCTTGTGGTGCACCGTCTTCACCAATTGAGGCACGGGGTACTTCTTCACCACGTGCACGGGCACCTTCACCAGCTTCACGACTGGTACTTCGACGATTTTCTCCACCGGGACGGGGTGTTCCACTGGTATTTCCACCACTTTCTCAACAGGCACTTTCACAATCTTCTCCACGGGATAAGGGACAGGCTTCTCAACCTTGACGTGGTTGATTTTTATTACGGGAACGGGCACATTTTTGATGACTGGAACTTTTACTGGGTAAGGTTGAGGAACCGGGATGTGTACAGGCTGTGGGACAGGCACGGGCACCGGCTGCGGCACGCGATGGGTGACTTCCTTGAACACTTGATAGCGTTCTTCCTTTATGTTGTACCGGGTGGGGGCTCCATTACTGTTGGCCAAGCCATGAATTTCATCAATCACTGGAGCTTTTGGACCTAATGGAGCTGGATCTCCGCCACCGAATGATGATCCGCCTCCTACAGCACCACCAAACGATCCACTGTCAATGGAACCACCAAAACCTCCTCCAGTGCTTCCACCGAAACCGCCTCCGGAGTATCCACCGTGAGATCCTAAGTAGGAACTGTCGGAATTCCCGTGGCCAATGGAGCTTCCGGATATACCGTGTCCTATAGAACTGCTGTCGTAACCACCCGATACATGGCCACTGTCGTAGTTTCCACCAGATGAGTATGAACTGGAATAGCTGTCAGATATGCCGCTGTTTACGCTGAAGTCATCTGAGCCCCCCGAAGGTACAGAGTTCCACCCAGAAGACGATCCGGAATATGTGGCAGATGGTAGGGAGCCTGGAGGGAAGCTGCTCGGTGAGAAGCTGGACTCGTAGCTGCTATCAGGCGAGTAGTTCGAAGAATGACTTGAGGATCCCCCGTGAAGGTATCCAGCCCTGCCGCTGCTGACCAGAGCGACAAATATCGCCAATTTTGTCTGAAATAAGAAATGTATTTGAAATGTCGTTTTCAAAGGATTTCTATGTGGCGTTCTTAGCCATTATAAGATGATGGTGTATGTTTAGGTCGAACTTACAAAAGTAGCCATAATGCTTAGCTAATAGCAGGCCACTATGGGTGTTGTGTGTCCAACGGGCGCCGAGGACCGTCTGACATGACCGCCTACACCAAGATATTTATAAGGATGCCACTTGGTCTAGGTAGCTGTGGCGGCGGGTCAACACGCCTCGGAAAGCAAAACTGATACCAAACAGGTTTGTTTATGCATATTTCCTTTTCTATCGGATATCACAATATTAGACCGACAAACCAAAAGAGCGTAGGTCACCGAAATCCATATTTTAACATGTTTAGATGTTGGCATAGATGCAATCAATATAATTCGGTATATCCAGCATACTATTTACCAGTATAGGAAATGAAATCGTTCACGTAAAATTAACACAAAAGCTTATTGCATCTGCTGCTTGGTGGGGTGGAGGGGCACAGAACTTAACTTTTTAATTTTTTTTTTTATCTGTTCTTTTATTTGTAAATGCTGTCCTTAGCAGTAAATAAATGCTCTTTCTTTCTTTCTTTCTTTCTAAGTGTTAACTAGGGTGAAACAGGTACAGTATAAGTACCCCCAGTAATATTCCATTTAAATATTTAATCCAAGCAAAAAGATAAATGAGATGAATAATTGCATCGTCTGAAGAAACGTGTACTATAACTATTTATCTCCAGATGTCTAAAAATTGTTAGTTGGATTAAATAGTTCCATGGGAAATTAAACTCGAGGGTCACCGGGTTAAAAAAATAAGCTAAAATGGGATTCATGTACAGTTAATAATTTACTTACGTGAATATAATATTTTATTGATGACTACGCGTGCCCGCCGCTATCCGTCCGCGTGGAATAGTGTCTTCGGGTAGCAGTTTTAATTATTTGCACTGATTATTTACAATATAGCATACATACGTACTTTCATAATTTGTAATAGATCCAGTAGGAGTTAGCTCTATATGGTGTCTTTTGACATCTTATAATTATAGGATTAATAGGACATTTCATCCCCTATGCGTCTTTTGTAATTTAAGTTTATCGAATCAACATCACAATCATTCAGTTTTAGCATTCAGGTCTAAAAATGCCCATATTTATTTACAACTTTTCATCCCCCGTTTTGAACTTCTTACTGGTATGGAGTACTGTAACTCTCAGCTTCCTATACCGACGATATCGGTAGCTTATTTCAACACCTCCTTATAAACCACATTCAACGTAGTTTGTTCAGGGGTGTACACGAACAAATTATGTGCGTTACTTACGCGAGACAGGGCAACATAAAGCTGTCCATGTGAGAAGCAGTCAGTACTGAGATCCACGCCAGTAGTGGTGAAAGTTTGACCTTGTGCTTTATTGATTGTCATAGCAAAGCACACGTTTACTGGAAACTGCACGCGTTTGAATCGAAACGGAAAATTGTTCGGTATAATGGGTATTCGGGGGATGAAAACAATATCTCCCGCACCACAGCCCGTCAACACTTCTGCTTCGATTATATTCGAATGCAGGGAGACAACTTTTAGCCTTGTACCATTGCACAAATTAGGAGGGCTCAAGTTCCTTAACAGAATTATAGGTACACCTATTTTAAGCTTAATTAAATGAGCTGGAAGTCCAGGCGCAGATAAAGAATTCAAAAAATCAATAGGGTACGTTGTAGTTTCGTCCTGGTCCATGGCCCTGTTTATGGACGTATATTCTACTTCTGAACCATTTATTTGTGACATGATGATATTATTAATTTTGGTCGTTTAAACATTTCGAGGACATAATATTCCTCGTTCACAAAGCCATGCGTTTTCTTGACTCATAATTCGTTGTAAGTCGCCATATACAGAGGATATAAGTTGAGCTATAGAAGACACAGTGTTACATAAAGCACTACTTCGCAACTCAATTTTTTCTTCTATGTTCGGAAATGTGCCTTCACCAATGTTTAGCAGCAAATTGGAAAACTCCTGGGCATTTGGATTATTTCCTCTTCTTGCCCTCATATTGACGGTCAAGTGGAGTTTACTTACATGTGGCCATATACATGAATTCTTAAGACATGCATTCTTTTCGTCGGCTCTAGATCCTCGAGGAACAACGGGCAAAATTTGCCTAAAATCGCCACAGAACAAAACTGTTATACCACCCATTAAGCGGTCTCTAATAATCTATCGATATTCCGATAGCGCCATTTAATTTACTCTCAGCGACATCTATGAGTGAATGTGTGAACTGCGCGAACGATATGTAATACGTACTTTGTACCTAACTAATTTGTGTTTGAAAATTTCGGTCTGGAAGAGCCGGGTGAAGTATTGGCTATGTGCAAAGCGAGTAGTGGCAGAGAGATTCGACCGCAGCGCACAACACGGCAGAAATCGGAAACAAATGCGGATGATCAGCTGTCAAGTGTTGATTGCAGTACAAAATCAAAGCAAAGACTGTTGTTGCGTTGTTAAATTTTAACGTGTTGCGTTCTTACATGCTCGGCTAATACTAATTTATTGCATTTTATCTCAGTTTGTGGTTGGAAACTAATATTATATGTAATAGTTTCAAACCCGGTTTTTTATTATTATATTAATTTTACAAACTATTGAATAAATTTCACTTATATAATATTGTCAACAATACTATTTTAATCTTTGGTTTTATTTATATTTGCAAAGAAAAGTAACAAAATTTACATTGTTATTATTTGACAAATGTTCCGCAAATGTTGTAAACACTACGCGTCGCCACCGTCGCGCACATAGCCAATAGGTTATATGGTAGTAGTAGTAGATACATTGTATGTGTGAAAATAGGCTTTCTAATCAATTATTGTTTTTTTCGTACATCGATAGGTATATCTATCTGAACATTAGTACATAAAATCAGAAGGACAACAGAAATACCTAGTTATGTGTAGGTAAAACATCGACGTCGATCTTAGTTTCCCGGTGTTTAAAAGGTTTTCATAAATTGTAGGAACCACAGGTTTTTACCACGGTACCTTAGATATCCAGGTTTTATCCGAATCCTAAGCTGCTGCAGCCCGATCTGAGCTGTTCTAATTTTTTTTGTAACAATATTCATCACACAATATCAGTCTACTTCGTTCAATATAATAAAAAAGGGCTAAAAAATTGCATAAAAAAAAGTGTCCCGGGTGAGAATTCGACCCCCGACCACTCACTTTATAGTAGTGACCATTAACCACTGAGCTATCGGTGCTTATGAATAATGTGTGAAATAATCCATATGTACGATAATGTAACATTTTCAGTTTTATTTTAAAGAAAACATTCCGTGCATTTTACCTATCCTCAAGGAATTTGGGGATATATTATAAAAACATGAACCTCTATAACTATGAAAACCTATCAACTAAAAAAAGTTTAATTACGATCCATTCAGCCGTTTGGAAATTGTAGTTTTTTCATAATCCTACGGGAACCAAATTGAATTCCGGGATAAAAGTTAGCCTAAATCCTATTCCAGTGTATAAAGTATCTGCGTGCCAAATTTCATCAAAATCTGTCCAGCCGTTTTGACGTGATTCGCGGACAGACAGACAGACAGACATTTCTTCCAAAAATATGAAATTCGGCTTCTGTAACGACAAATTGATGTACTCCACCGGTTATTTTGTAAAAAGAATCAATGTACAGTTTTGGACCCTGAACAGTTTTATTATAAGTATAGATGATACATTGTCTTGTCAAATCAATCAATTATTAGAACCTCCTTCAATTTTTGAAGTCAGTTAAAACTAAAGTACGGCAAACACAATCTGTGATGGTACCCATCACAGCTTGTGTTTGTACATACTTCGCTTCATGTATCTATGTACCTAAATTGTTGGGTCACCGAAATGGGTCATTATAAAAGCTATCATTACATAATTATGCTTAATAGACATAAATAACGGGGTTCATTATATTATAGGTTTGAAGAAAATTGAGTTCAACTTTAATATTCAAAACATAGTATAAAACAGAGTCGCCTCCCACGGTCCTTATGTATGCTTAGATCTTTACGCAACGGATTATATGCGGATATATTTTTAAGGAAAGTTTATATTGTCAAAAAACTTAGTCCTGACTTATTAATTCCTCACTTACTCATCAAAGCTCAGCCCAAACCTTTGACCCCAAAAAGCTGTAATTTTATACACCTTTTATAATGTTTACGTAATAGGTACCTAATGAACAAGTGTGCTCCATCGTAGACCACATCGCTGCTTAACATCAGGCAGGATGG
>SJJU01028039.1:0-14415 GCA_012932125.1 Conopomorpha cramerella | reverse complement strand
AAGGATGGCAGGCATAAGCTGGATGCGAGAAGCCGAAAACAGATCACGCTAGCGTTAAATTGGAGAGGCTTATGTCTATCAGTGGACAAATTTGGGCTGATGATGATATGGTTGTAAAGATAATGACTGAAGGAACGTGCCATCCTTACAAGTCTAGTTGTGTTTGGTCTGAGCGTAATTTTTTTTTATCACTATGAACAAGCGTTTGACCACCATCCTGCCTGATGTTAAGCAGCGATGTGGCACACTTGTTCATTAGGTCCCTATTTACCGGCGACTTAAAGACCTTCAGACTGTACTGCGCAGGAAACACAGACTCCGGTAAGTCGTGTAAAATCTACACACTGTCTTTAAACGGGTAAAAATCACAAATGAAAATTACAATAGTAACTTACCCCCGTCACACACAGATAGATGTGTTGTTTCAAAGAGTATGCCTGATCCATGCTGTTGGCGAAGATGATGGCCATCAGCGCCACCGCCCCTAGACACATGTTCGTTATTGTGTTCAAAACATTCATCACGACCACGAATAACGGAAGTGTCTCCTCTTTTTCCGGTTCACATCCGCCATTTTCAATCACCGTCACTGCTTCCGGGCTATGCTGCGGCTGCTGGGCCGGTTGAGGTGGTGGAGGTGGGGGCGGCGGCGGCGGTGGTGGAATCATGATGAAAGGAACGTTCCCTATACCACTACAGATACACTTTCACTAGTGACTGGTGTGAAAAGAGACGTATCTACGGCTATCCTTATCTTTGATAACGTCATTGCATAAGATGATCTCGATGTTCGAGTTATCAATTGATTCTGGAGTAATCTTACGGTTGGACTAGATAGTATTTGGTTTTGGGGCTTTGCAGATAGGGAATACTTTGAAATACGGTGAAATCGCCAATGTGCCGTCAATCTGTTGTGTGTGCTGCTCATTCTCCATAACTTTAGAAATTTTATGGACTGAGGTGAAGATTGGGTTGTTATGTATTTTTGTTTTCTTTAGTGTGATATTTAATATTGTAATTATCTTTATAAAATAATCAGACGGAATAATCAATGAGTTTAGGTTCATTACATCAATTTAGATTCTTATCTATATTTACAGGTACTTACAAGTAAGTCAAAGAATGCCTGTTATCCCATAATCTTTTGGTATCATTGATAATTACTAGCATCTCATCATGGGGGACCCAACCTGGAAGTAGCTAATAAGTACTGATTTTGGCTAAAACTTGACTATCGAACTGTTCACAAGTAATGCAAATATTTGGAAGTAACGTTTGTACCTATAGTATATTTGTAGTTTTTTTTTTAAATCTACAAGCGTTTGACCACCACCTTGTCTGAAGTTAAGCACCGCTGTGGTCTACGATGGAGCACATTTGTTCATTAGGTACCTATTTACCTGAAGACTTTCAGACCATACTGCGCAGGAAACGTGGTCTCCTCTCAGAATCATAATAATTGAAGATTTGCAAATTTTAATATGTACAGAAATGTATAATATGGTTACCGAGATATTATAGACATTCATGGCGATGACGATGATTAATCACTCCAATAATCTATTTCAGTAGTTCTATTTGGATCAATGCCAAAAATCCATTTTGAACGGAAACGTCAAAATCCCTGGGGGGTTGAACGAGACCATAATGTTGTTTTTTGGGCTATCATTGATATCGGTTTGACACCGCACGTTCCTTGTAAGTATTTGGTTACATTAAAAATTAATGCTATCTTAGAATTATAGGTACATAGATAATACGATTTAAAGAACATTGAGTTCTGATATCTCATCATTAAATGGTGAGCGTCAGGGTGGCATATGAATATTTAATATCCATGTATGTTCTAGGATGATAGATATGGTTTTAATGACCATATATTATACTCAACTAGTGGACACCCCGCGATTTCATTCGCGTAGTTTAGTTGTACCTGCATCCCAAATTTCAAGCGTCTAACCTCAGCGGTTTAGATTTTATATACAAAAGTATTTTCCCGTTAATTACGGTTCCCGTGGGATATTCTGGAATTCCTTTCTTAGTGCACCCCTACGGGACCTAAGCTACCGTCGGTACTAAATTTCAAGTGTCTACGTTTCGCCGTTTGGGCTGTGCATTGATATGTCAGTCAGTCAGTCATTCAATCAGTCAGCTTTTCCTTTTATATATCAAGATAAGTTTATTGCGTTCTAGAATGGTAGGTATAAAACGTGTTACATATTTGCATAGTACACGCCTTGTAGATCCTGTTGGACACATTTTTTTTTATAGTAATAAGGTAAGTAATAACATCGCTTATAAACTAATCTTAAGTAGCGGTGAGTGTGTGTGTATATGTATGTATGCATGCATGTGTGTGTGTGTGTGTGTGTGTGTATATGTATGATGTGTGAGTGTGTATATGAATGTATGATGTACCTTCCAATTAAAAGTGTAATTTAAGTAGAGGGACTATTTTTTGTGTAATAGTGTGTTTAACATGCACACTATACTCCTTACATGATATAGCACGTTCAATGAATAAGTAAATAACAATGCTTATCGTCTAGACGATTAATCACCTATTATGTAGTACCTATTGGTAATAATGATATACAATTACGTACCTACCTAAACGATATCATCATTTTCGTCATGGGAAAATAGGTTATCGATACCTCTGACTGTGGGACTCGCAGTTTAATACTGCCAGGACACACCCTGGGCTATTCTACAGGTCTGATAGTGATGTTACTACGTGGTACGGTGTGGGCGGTGGACCCCCTACCTTTTGTACCAGTAGTTTTAGCCAGACTAACGAACGGCGATTCATTTTTATTTATATAGATAGATTCAAGGACCATAATTGTAAAAACCTTCGTCGTACTAAAATAAATTAAGTAGATGCCCTACGAAATTTTACCGTTGATTATATTCCTTTATCTTTATTGATTGTAGAGATAAGCTTATTTTTAATCATAAAGAAGATTATCCCTTTTAGCACGAGATATGCTCATTCGCCATACAGCTCTGTTGTAGTAGCTGCAGAAAATTGATGTTTTATTAAGATTACCGTCGATAACTGTTAAACTCCTTAAAAATATGAATACCCAAGCGATCTGAAGCTCAATCACCTCGTACCAAAATGGAAGAAAACATTGAAATTATTTTAAAACTAGTAAAACAACTGTCTGACAGAGCGTCTGTGGTCCAGTTGGTCTACGTGACTTGGGAGCGCGGGAGGTCGCTGGTTTGACACCAGCTACAGAACAATGGGACGCATTTTCAGATCCTATGTACGCAAACAGCGCTCGTACGTGGAAGGACAACATCGTGATGATATCCACACATCACAAGGTGTCTGAACCCTATAACGGCGATGGGCTTATCTCCTGACAAGTGCCTCTGCCTACCCGGCTTTGAGATTAAAAGACACAAAACATTTTTTTTATATCGTTTTCGTTAATTTCCTTTAAATTGCAAGTTAAGTAAGCAAGACCACAGCCGCTCAACACTTTTTGGTACCTACTTATATACAAACGAGCACACCTATTTAATTTAGTGGCATGATATTGGAGGGATTTTATTTAAAATATACTGTGTTTTTCTTTTTTTTATCACTATCAACAAGCGTTTGATCACCATCCTGCCTGATGTTAAGCAGCGATGTGGTCTACGATGGAGCACACTTGTTCAGAAGGTACCTATGTGTGTTACTTTAAAATGGCTATGCACATCGTTAGTCGTTTCGATGCCAGAGCGATGCAACTAAGAGAGTCGAGAGTGTAGCAGACTTGGTCCCTAGGGCTCATGACAAAATACGTAGAAGTCTTTTGTAATAAAAAGGTTATTTATCAGTTTTGCTGATCATGTAATCCAAATGATAATTGATTGATGATGTTCACGCCTTACTTGCTAATAATGTTCAATGAATGTATTAAATACCTATTTTACTACTTATCTTTTATCCATTGATTAGTAGTTGTAAATTATGAGTAAGTGTATGAAAATAATTTTAGTACGTACAGTTCCATTCCATTGCCGATATAATTATTTTATAGACTTAAGTGTTAGGATGCGTAAGTTCAGAAACCAAGAAATGTATTGTATTGAACGAGAATTTCACTTTACAATGGGGAATTTTAAAACTCCAAAAATTGTTTATCTAGATGTCGCTAGTAGGTGTCCAGGGGGACTTCTGTCAGTTGTATTCTAGTACAGTTTTTTTTAATGATTGTCAAGTCATTCAAACTTCAGACTCCTTTGTAACATGTAAACAAACGATAAAGAAATTAACTGTCACCTTCAATACTGTCTGCTTGAAGTTAGTCATTTCCTTAACTTTTTTCCCCCTACTACAGCTAGCGCCATCTGTCATAACTAAGAGAAACAAGGGCACTGAAAATTCCCCATTACTATCTTCACTTTTTTTTTACTTTTTTTATTTAATTAAGTTATTATAAGGCCGGTTCCACACTATAAGGTCGATCACGGTTCGTTTGCGGTCCGATCTCGGTCTGATAAAATATCATTAAATGAGAAAAAATGTGTGTATTCATACTATCCGTAACAGTCACGTTCCGGTCGAATCCCATTCCAGTCGCGATCAGTCTTGAAGAAATTTCGATCGGACCGCGAACGAACCGTGATCGACCTTATAGTGTGGATCCGGCCTAAAAGAGCAGTTGGCTGATAGCTCTAAGTCAAAGCATCATCTAGGACGTAAATAATGCAAGTAAAATGGAGTTTAAAATTTTTAAACTAAACGTTCCTTTCTTTGTACTAGTATTGTAGGAGTGTGGTAGAAGTAATAAATAAGCAAATCCGATAGCGAAAACAATCAAAATTATGCCTATACTACAAAATAATCTTATGGACCTTCCGACCCAGTCTATCTGCAAAATAACCTACACTCACACTCGTGTGTAATAAGGGTGAAGAAATGAATACTTTCGTGGTTTTATCTTCAGAATAGAATATACGAAAAGAGATAAGTACGGACATGTCGGTAAAGGTAGTTTTGCAAATGAAAAGTAAAAGCCTACATGCATATTTGTAACGATTGCGGAATGAGGATGAGGCGAGATAGGAATGCACCTATAGCAGTGGCGTGCACTGGCTTTCACGACAAGGTAGGCAGTCCCCAAGGATTGACACCTATGTATAGGTAACTATTCTTTACGAAACATAAGTACCTACCTATCTACTCACCCACAAAACACAGGACATTCGTAGCCTATGTCGTGAGTACAACAAAAAAGGATCTAGCATTAACTCTACCACTAGGTCGTGTAGCCAAAATACTAAGGTAGGCAGTGTCTTTTTGCCTATATGGTGTGCATTCCACTGACCTATAGGATATAACGTACACTAGGATTGAATCACTTGTATTACTATCGTCTCTGTAGGTCAGGTGATAGGTGTGAAGTTATAAGTGTACGTATGATTATTCTAGAACATTTATCATGGACCATACACCGTCTTAGGCTGCTATAATACCTCCGAAAAATCGAGTTCAGTAGAATTTTCCGCAATAAATGATAAATTGAAGGTATATAATTCTATTTTTAAATTTGGCTTACAGATAGTAAATAATCTTGTTGTTTTATTACTGCACGCTGTCGACACGACAACATTGTGGTATTTTCTTTCCACATGAATTCTTTTCTTCTATCTATGGAAATCCTGTTTTATTATCCCTGATAGCAATAATAATGGTCTACGTCATAGTATTTTCTAATCGATTAGTGATTAGTTTAACATTTACTCGTGTCGGTACTTATTTTTAATAAATAATACATTCGAAATATTTGTTAAGGATTTTTATTTTTCATGATGGCATATTTGTATGAATGAAAATGTATGCCACCGAAATACAGTAATATTACTTTGTTTTGTACAGTAAATTTGACTGAGGTAAAAGTTCATTTAGTTCGTAAAAAAGTCGTGTAATTTTTTTACACCATTAAACACTTCATGGCAGACTGGTAATTCTATTTGGTTACGTACTATATACAATTAGATAACAAGGAAGTCACCGTGTACAAATAGGTATTACACAAGTCTTTCAAAATGATTCTAATTCAACTGTAAAACAACCTCTTTTGCAACATTTCACAACGGCGCTTGGAAGAGAATTTTCCCCATTACGACTTTAAAATCTATATATTAACGAGTTACAATAAGGTGTTTAATTCTTAAATAAGACTTCTCAAAAACTACAACAACAAAAACTGTTACAGCCATGGAAATCAATGCATTTGAAACAGAATTTGATGCCCAAAATCTAAACAATGTAGAGTCGAAAGCTAAACAAATAGCAATCGTTGAAAAAAGTAAAGCTCCGACACTGGTGATGAAATGACAAAGTTTTACGTATTTAGGGTTAAGGTACGATGATATGGGATCGAGGAAAAAGCAGCAAACGCCGTTGAAGAATGACGTTAGTGACATCAACAGCGCCAAGAGTCCTGAAAAAATTAATGGTACAATGAAAATTGGCACTAATGTTCATACAATTACTCTATTTTGAAGCATTAAGTATAAAATCTTATAATCTCTAATACTTTCCAAACAAAGTTTGACAGTAATGACAGTTCTCCGTCCGAAATTCTGACAGAAAAACGTCAAAGAAAATTCCCCATTAATTTAACTGTGCACTTGTCAATGTCAAAATGTTCGTATGCTGGCAATATTAAAGCAACAAACAAAAATAAAAAATCGGGCAACTTTTTTCTTTAAAATAATTCATACATTAGTAAGTAACAAAAGAGAACAGTCAGTAGTGATATTATCGTGGTTATTTAACCCTGAAACAGGCAGAAGGTATTCATCATCATCGTCATTATAGACGAGGAAGTCGCATCGCTGAGAGCGAGATGTTTTGCGAAGACCACGCTAGAGGTACGCGCGTACAATCGTTCAAGAATCTGATCTACCACCCTAAGGTTGAAACTCATATGAATATCATAAGACGTTAGGGTTCAAATAAAAGTCTTGTTACAATCTAACAACTCTACCTTATTGAAATTTAGTGACACAGGACGTGTCATTAAAACTGATGATTCCTGAAACTGACTGACCGACTGAAAATTCCTTGGCCGAGAACTTGAACGTGATCGTAGATAGTCGTCACATAATGCATTAGTTCAGAATCTGACTGAAGATCCGTGGGCACGCGAACGTTAAGGACCGTAAAATATGGCGTAAGGGGGTTACATTGTGTGGAGTGGGCGATTGAATCCTACATGATTTTGACAGCTTGACGAGTGCACGGACGAGTCGCATCTAAGTTCTTTATCTATGCTAGCATGTACCCGACAACACAACTTCTTTAACGTTATTAAAATATTTTGTTATTGTGAAAAGAATCCTTAGTAATAGTAATAAGATTGTTATTTCAACAGTATCATATTTTGAGATATCGTGTTGTTGTTACAGTAAATGAACGAACGACATCACTGAATTAGATACTTACCTACCTATATATTATTTTATCATCAAAGGAATTTATTGTCATTTTATCAAAACCGAAAGCGAATGACAATAAGGATGACATTCGTTAATCGATATGTATTCGTGTGTCATCGCTGCTTTTATTGATAAGTATTATGCAAGCTAATTTATAATACATACATTATAGTACTATACACCAATGCAATTTTCATGTCATTATTTAAGTAGATATGTAAATTTATTTTTGAGTGAATTATTTATTCAATAGATCGTCCATGTTTCAAGAGTGGATATTGTTAGTCCCTGGTTTTCTAACCACTTACTGTCTCCAAAGAGCGGAAATAAACAAGGAACTAAACAAAGGATAGTACTGAACATTTCTAGAAGAAAGAAAGTCTAAACCGAACTAAATTTTGCAGAATGAAGACTGCATAAAGTAATTAATATTGAAAATATGTAATTTTAAAATGATAATGATGTTTACATTGTTTTTTTGAGAAATATTAATGTTTTGCGTAGATTTAGAAAAATAAAAAAAATTTACAATTTGGGACGTTATCACAACTTTACTTAAGTATTGCCCAACTCGATGACTGCGCACTAGCCATTTGAACGTTGGGGCTTTCTTATTTATTTTTTGTTATGTATCTGTCACCGGGTTCGAGTCCGGCTGCTGGACGTGTACCAATGGGACTCTTTTTCAGAGCCAATGTACGCAACGCAACGCTCGTACGGTGAAGGACAACATCGTGATGAAACCCGCACACCACAAGGTGTG
Organism: Conopomorpha cramerella; assembly: GCA_012932125.1. Taxonomy (NCBI): domain Eukaryota; kingdom Metazoa; phylum Arthropoda; class Insecta; order Lepidoptera; family Gracillariidae; genus Conopomorpha; species Conopomorpha cramerella. The sequence goes on along the minus strand of SJJU01028039.1, from coordinate 6,203 downwards.
TGAACCCTGTAACGGCGATGGGCTCACCCCCTGTCACGCACAAGTGCCTCTGCCTACCCCTCTTTGGGATTAAAGGCGTGAAGTGTATTTATTTTTATTTATTATTTATTATCTGTCACCATCAAGGTAGCGGTAATCGAGATGTGTCTGTATATAGCTATTATTAATAATCCATACACTAAATAATTTAATTCTATTGAACACACACAGACACATTCATCAGTTACCAAATACTCCGTGCGCTGATGTGAAATGTTCAGTTTTGTGAAGCATCATGATGATACTGCCAGCAGCACTGATCACAATACCAAGTGTCTCAACAGCACCATGTCCAATTCTCCTTTGTACACAATTAAAACGGGTAGTCCAGGTGTTGTATTTAGATAGGATCATAGTTCCTTGTGTTATAAGGAAGATGTACTGGAACAATACCACAGCATCTTTAAATACTTTGATGACAATGTTTTTTCAATACATACCCATTTTAACCTCACTGATTAAGAAACTAGATAATTATTTGGAATACTGTAGAGAAAAGTTCCATGATTTTAAAAGACTATTAGGAATAAATAATACACACATCAAAAGTGCCTAGGGATCAAGTACATTTTAGAAGATTGCAATCAAGAGTATATTTTACAAACACTGAATTCATTCATAATTTATTAAAAATGTCAAGTCGGTGATAAGTCACTGATACAGGCATGGGGAATTAGGTAGGAGACCGATTCAGAAGATTAGATTTGATATAAATAAATTAGATTTTTTTTAGAGCTAAAAATGTTCTTGATACATAGACACTTTTGAGGTGTGTAGTCACACCGACCATCTGTTACTTTTACCTTCGGAAAAAGGACAGCTGCGTGGGAAGAAAGCAGAAAACGGTATATTTTGATCATCCTTATAACTGATTAGTGCAGGAATAACATTTATAATTGCAACTTTTAGAAGCAACACGTTATTGGGGATATTTATTTAAGCTTGAGAATAATATAAAAAATACTTACACCGATGACTCCAAGAATGACTTGAGCGTGGAGAACGCTCACTGATTGAACCCGTGAGGCGAACCAAATACATACGAAAACAATTATCCCAATAAGAACACGGATTGACGAATTGACTATTAAAAATATTGAAGTCAGAATCATATTTCCTATAGAACCTCTTCCAACATCTGTTTCCACAGAATTTGTCTTCATATGTTCGTCAACGATTTCTGTATTATGCGACATTTTTCCACGACATCGACTAATCTAGTCTGTACAAGAAGCATTTTCTTTGTGACATATTTTATAGCTGCCCTTGTACTATTATAGTCACTTTAGATTTCCACTACGTGATATCCGTCATTAGTTCTAGGTCGTCTAACCTGTCACGGACACTTGAATTCACAAGTGCATCAGCAAGTGAAAGACAAAAGACCTTATCTTAACAATAATTTATTATAACATATGTACGTAGTAGAGTTAAGTGGTGTTTGTTACAAATACAAGATAATTTTATCTAACAAGTCTTCTTTTTAAACCAAGGACGGGTGATAGGATGACTCCAATGGCCGAGATCACCGTGAATATGATAAGGGTAGTTGCAACACCGTCTGATATCCAGTTTCTGAAGCCAGCCTTGTCGAGACCGATGCAGAGGCAGGAGATGGCCAAGACATAGGTGACGAGTCCCAAGACTATGTGAAGAGGTTTTGTCACTTTCTTGCTGACGTAAAAACTGCTCGCGCCGACGAGCATGGTGACACAGGTCAGGATCATGGCCAGCCAACCTGTAAGGATGAACTCGTCTTGATTACCCTTTTTAAATACAGGACGACACACGGAAATACCTACAACATGCTAGAGAAGATTTTAAACAATGCTGATGGAAGATTCTACTGAAAGGAGACTTCAGTTTGAGATTGTGGTTTCAAGTCTCAGACCATAAAGAACTAGACTTGAAACCCTTAACTGACGTTTCAAAGACAACGATGCGAAAAATATGTAGGAGTGAAAGACCAAAAAATGCTATCTTCTGTCCTTTACTGCGTAGCAGGGTTTGCTAAGTACTTCTGGATCCAAACTTCCATATTTACTACGGAAATGACACTTTGGATCCAGAAGTACATATTTCCATACATATTACCAGACGCCAAATACGGACGAACCAATCTACGTTGATATACGTTAACTAGTTAGTCAACGTTTTTACTTTTTATAAATACGATGATAGTGTAAAAGTAGTTATACGATAAAATTAGGCTAAGACTCTGCTATTATGTTGACACCCGATTATCATGTAGATGGACAAATAGGTAGGGTATCAGTGATCGATTGCCAGCGAATAGCTCAAAAATCCCTTTTCTAATCCCAGCCTATTACGTAGGTTTTTCCCCATGTATCATCATACATCTGGTATCATTATTTACACACCTTAGGCCAACACGGCCGTAATGTGTACTCATATTATAGTCATACCGGAATTCAGATTATCTACTAAATTTATCAAATGCCTATCGGCAAATAAATTTGTTGATTGTGGCCTGATGACGAATTTTTGATAAAATTATTTTCTATGAGTATGTTGGTCGATGATTTTCTTTTGGATAGTATTTAAACGTGCATCAAAAAAGTCTAACATAACCTAACTAAAATACTGACTTAGCCACAAAATTACTGATTTGGTCTTCTAATTGCCATTGTGATGATAACTTTGGCTTTTTAGGTGTGCAAGTTAGTAATTTTGATGTACAGTTAGTTTATTATTTTCCTTTTTTTTACTCACTAAACAGATGTAACATTTTTGTCCTGTCTACCTGTATTAATTATATTGTAAACTTCTGTCAGGGGGGTACCGCATAGGTTTTTTTACGTTTCTGATTATATAGTGTGCAATATAATGTGGAGGCTTTAAATTTTATTTTAAGTGAATCTTGAGCTGCCATTTTAAAATGGACCTAAAGTAACAATAAAATCTTCATCATCATCATCATCATCAGCCCATACTTGTCCACTGCTGGACATAGGCCTCTCCAATTGCATCGGCTTCTCGCATCCAGCTTCTGTGTGTGCTTCAATAAAATCTTACTAATATTATAATTGGGAAAGTTAGTTTGTTTGTTTCTTTGTTCCGCTTTCACGCCGTAACTACTGAACCGATTGCTTTAAATTTTGCGGACGTATACTTAGAAGTCCGGTTTAAATAGGGTATACTTTTTATCCCGAAAAAAAAATGATGTTCCCCAGGGAAAACAAAAATATTCCTTTATACCGCAATATCACCGAAGTCCACGCGGGCCGAATGCCGCGGACGGAAAGCTAGTTATAAATAAATGTTCTGTCCACTTTACAATTGAACGACACTAGATAATGTAGAATAGATAGGTAGTGTACTAGTATCAACGGGTATGTAAAAATCAATAATGCGAATGCTTATACAGAGCTTGCACGCTAAATCCGGCAGTGCCACCGGGACTCACGCTAGGGAAAAGAAGAAGAAAGACTTATAAGGGATAATCACACTCTCTTATAACTGTGACTTCACAGTGGCGGGAATGACAGAAAATCCGTTGTAGCAGCTTTCTGATAGACTAGAGGCTACTACTACTAAACTCTTGTAGGTGCAAAAGATGTGCATCGCTGTTTTACTATGTAAGACAGTGAAATGAAAGGAACTAAATCGGTAATGGACATCGTTTGCCGCTACGATGCCAGAGCGATGCAACTATGAGATTATAGTAGACTTAGCCCCCAGGTCTTTCTTCACACACAAAATGTAAGAAGGCATCTCATCTAAGGTTCCAATTCCATTACATATTAAGGACGCAAATTGAATTCTAGAAATAAAAGCGTAATAGATAGATATTTTATATTTCACTAGTGGACTCGATAGACGTTGTCCTGTCTTAACTATGAATATGAATATCTAGGGTGGCCTGTGCCCAGCAGTGAATGTAATTATTTTCTTTCATAAGAACCTTCTATTGTCATTAATAAGCAAAACAAAGAAAGAATTAGCGAAATCGGTCCACCCGTTCCGGAGTTATGGAATGACAACAAAAAGTGGCTTTGATTTTTATATAATAGACTAGTGGAGTCGACAGAGGTTGTCCTGTCTTAACTATTAATATATAACCTCCAGGGTGGCCTGTGCCCAGCAGTGGATGTCATTTTTTTCTTTCATAAGAACCTTCTGCTGTTATTAGTGAGCACAAAGAATTAGCGAAATCGGTCCAGCCGTCCCGAAGTTATAACATGACAACGAAAAGTGGCATTGATTTTATATAATAGATTAAAACTCACCCAAGATACCATGCGGCGTGCTGAAAGCAGTTCCACCGTACCCTCGGATGCGGATGATACTGCCTGCTAATGCCAAGGCCGCGCCAATAATGGCCATTACCCTGTGAACTAGGTTCTTCTCGAAGAAGTTTAGGGAGGACGTCCAGGTGTGTTTGTTCAGCGAGAGGATGCTTTGCGCGAACAATAATGCGTACTGATGACAAAATAGTTAAAGTTAGGTAGATGCATGATATAATATAATATGTAGGAAATATTGTTATTATTTCTTCCTACATCTTAGCTTGAGAGACTAAAGCAAGGAGGGAGAATACCCGCCATTCCGCACGCATTCATTCGTCGCATAGCCGAATCCGTTTAAGCTAGAGATTTGAATGTAAAAATAAAAACATGTAGTCCACAACTAATGATATACAGGATGTTGAAACTACTCGCATTCATTCATGAATTATTATAGTATCGTATTCCTATACGTGATTCTTCTGCCGGAGGAAAATACTCTTCATGTCCCAGGGAAATCTGTTTTGGATCATCAGAGTAAAATGAAATTAGCGACAAATTAACGCTACATACACCTCTCGCAGTCGCCTGATTGCCAGGTTCCCCAGAGCAGTATGAACATTACAAAATTTTACAAAGTATCATACCTTTGACAAAAAGAGAGTGTAAAGTCACAGATACAGAAGGGTACAGGCAAAGAACAAGGAATGTCGCATTTTTTTTAAATTTTTGTTTTCACTTGGAAAAAACTTATTGTCTATGGTACTTTTATTCCGAATCATTAGCTTTTAAAGAAAACAACTACTTAGCACAAAAAACGCTGTTTAGTTTTTGGTAGAAAGGAAAATAACTAGGCATGTCCGGGACTTTCAAACTTTTGAATGTGTATTTCTCAAAATCAACTCATTAGGACATTCCCTATTCTTAGCCTGTACCCTGTACCCTTTTTCTAATCGCACATCATCGAACTAACAAATAAATGAAAATCTTCTGTTACTCACCCCAATAGTACACAGTATGATGTGCTGTCTGTAGTGGTCGGATGCAGCGGAAGCGTACCCAAAAATACTAGTCATTGTGACCACAGCCCCCAACATCATGTTGGTAAGGGTAGTAAAAACCCCTAAACCGGTGACAAAATAATTTGATTCCTGCATTTTTGTTGATGTCTACCTTCCACCGAACAAAGATACGAATGAACAGTTCTGGTTGCCCTGAAACAGTCGGCAATCGGTTTATCCTTTTCCATTTTCTGTTATCAACGTTTTTATCGTTCACTTTGCGGTTCTTGTTAGACAATAATGGCTTAACCTGAGCTTCATTAGAGAGGATATTATTGGCGATGATAGCTCTACGCTTTGGTCAAATGATACAACACAATCTGTCCGGTGATGTACGACAAATTAATGAAATTAAGATAAGGTTAGTAGTACAGCGTGAGAAACAAAAACCCAATGTGTCACTTACAAATTAGTGAATTAGTAGTGATAATTATTTTGAAGAAAAAGAACCAGTATTAGCTGCCCGCCCATAAATTTTTCTAAAGTTCTTCGCTGTCGCGGGAGGCCCCAGATCCACGTTTAACTAACTGGCTTGTGAGGCTTTCCTATTACCAAACCACAACGGCGAACCGGTGTCAAGAACCTTGATCATTTCATTTTTTTTAAACGCATGGAACAAGCGTTTGACCACCATCTTTCCTGATGTTAAGCAGCGATGTGGTCTTCGATGGAGCACACTTGTTCATTAGGTACCTATTTATCTGCGACTTGCAGACCTCCAGATTAAACTGCGTAGGAAGCATAGGCTCCGGCAAGTCACTCCAGATCCTGGCGGTTCGCTTTACGAATGTAGACGCAATGTGGTTTCAAATCACCCGAAGGCTTGATTGAAAACTCTGATAAATCTTCTACTTAT
>SJJU01028034.1:0-14587 GCA_012932125.1 Conopomorpha cramerella | reverse complement strand
CCAATTGCACGCCACTGTGATCTGTTTTCGGCTTCTCGCATCCAGCTTCTGCCAGCCATCTTGCGTATATCATCAGTCCACATTGCTTGAGGGCGTCCTACACTCCGTTTGCCGAGACACGGTCTCTACGCGAGAACCCGTTTGCCCCGACGGTCATCGGTTCTACGGCTAATACGGACAAATCAAACATCTGAAAATAAACTTACATCAATAAAGGTATTATGCATTTAGGTATAGTACAGTATATTGTATATTCTCTAATGGGATGTACAGAATTTCTTTGGAGGCTTAACTTTTTAGTGTTGACACCCAGGTTTTAAAACTAGCACGACGATTTTATGGGTGGATCGTGAAATTCACTCGTAAAATTCCATCCGCAAAAATTCGATCACTTCCATTTTTTTCAGCTTAGACGACTAAGAGACAGGGCGAACACCACTAACTGTTTTTTTACGTTTCGATAACGCCTAAAACTTTATCTTATACATAAACTCGAACAACTTTGCATAAACTACTTTGAAAGAAGTTTCTGGCAGCCTCCAATTCGATTTTACTGTTTTTTTTAGTTACTTACATCGCATTAATAGATACCTACACCTTTAATTCTTAATATGGTACACGGAATGATAACCTCTTCTGTATCCAGTGGCGTGCACACCATTTAGGCAAAAATACACTGCCTACCTTAGTATTTTGGCTAATAATAGAGTTAGTGCTAATAGATCATTTTTGTTGTACTCTCAACATAGGCTAACACGAAAGTCATGCGTTTTGTCATATATCGTAAAGACAAGTTACCTCTATTACCTATAGGTGCCAATCCTTGGGGATTACTTTTACTATGCAATAACATACAAACCTATTATATTAACGTCTAAGTAGCATTGTCATACCTGTCTATTAGTAGAATATCGATTGCATTGTGTTTTATTTATCTATGTATGTATTTAAAAGTATTTATGTAAGTATATCAGTCTCTGGCACCCATAGTACAGGGGATCATAGTTTGGGGTCAGGTGACCGTGTGTAAATATGTCCTGCCCTATATTTTTATTTATTTATCATTACCAACACCTTACCTAATTAAGTAGTATCTACTTCAGTATTAAGCACAACAATATTTTACATGCGGATACGTTTCTTTAATTCTTTAGAAAAATGTAAACTGAAAAATCGCACATCTGTAACAAAACACAAAAGGAAAATAACAACACTAACAAAAGCAATAATATCTACACGGAACATCTCCAATGAAACAAGGTATAAAGAGATTGCTATCAAATACTAATCAATCAGATCGCTCCACTTTCCATTAGTTGTTATTGAACAAGAGTGAGTCAATGAACGAATGAATCTGTATTGTTAGAGAATGAGTAGCGTCAGCTGACCGCAGTCATTCGAGATCTCCCGCTTTTGTGGCGATACCCGGGGCGTTAGCTATTCAAACAACTACTGCTAGGTGAACTGTAGTGTACAGGAAATCAATAGGCGATGCAATACTGTGAACTTTCAATAGAGAAACTGTGACGTTTCAATTGGCCGGGCAACCTTACCGGCACGGTAAACTTCCAACACTAGTTCTTTTTTTTTACAACAAGCTTAGCGTTTGTTTTCGATCGTTCTATTGAAGTGAACGAGTGTATTTCGATGTGCATTTCTGAATTGAAAAGGGACGTTTATTGTTTCTTCGAGCTTATTACTTGTATTTGCTTTTTGTTGTGAAGAATGTGATGTTTATTTAAGGTTTTAGTACATTATGTACACATGGTTATGTGGCATATTTTATATTTTGCATATTGGAGAAATACTCACTTATCTTTCAAGTAGATTTCTTCCCCATACCCATTTCCTAACTGGATTTGGTAGCTGGCTACGGCACGGAAAATAATACGCCTATTGCGTAGCGAAGTGTTCTTTTCCGTGTCGTAGCCAGCTACGAAATGATACTACAAGGATTTATTTTTCTAATTGTAATTGTCTTCTCACTTGTATTTTGTGTTCTCAAATTTATTCCGACGGATATACCGAACCTAGCAAGGAAGTATTATATAGCCCAAAATCTGATCTCAAATACAACAGAGAACCTTTCACAGTGCCAAAGAAATACCAACGCAACTTTAAAGCATGTCGACTTCTTGCTGCATTTCAATAACATCTGAAAATGTCGAAGCATTTATCAAAGATCGCGGCAAGCGGCTCTAACATCTTATAAATAATGCATGATTTTGCTTGCTTCAACCATGCACACTTACAGGTATGAGAGTATTGAATTCCGAAATATGACGTACGAACGGCATTTTATGTTCTAGATTTTCCTTCAATCCCGTGCTGATCTGGGATGTAAATAGATTGCATCAGCTGCCTTTCTTTTTGGCATGCCGCTGGGAGCTGACTATGGGATCTGAATATTAGGGTTCATTCAAGCAAAAAGCTAGCAACTTGTAACTGTAGGTCCGTGTTGATATTCTTATCTAAATCTGGCCGAAGGGTTCTCGTGATCTTAAGGTTCCATTCTCCCCCTTTTAGGGATTACGGACATGAGTGAAGTGAAAATACATATATTTTGTGAAGACACTTTCTTGTACAGTAAAGGGCAAAATAATATTGTTTTGCCGTTGCTCCCTTCGACTCTGAATACATTCAGACATCACAAAGGGTTAAGCAAATGTTTGCTTATGTTTAATGAAGTAGGTTACTGAATACATTCTTGAAAGCTGGTAACATAGGTTAAGTATATTTCAGTAGTAGATTGATCTATTGGAATAATGTTTCTTCTGCATTTTATCAGAATATGAGCGAATATGCGCATGGTGGCTGGTAGAAGCTGGATGCAAGAAGCCGAAAACAGATCGAGGTGTCGTGCAATTAGTCTAGCTAGACTAGTCTAAAAGTAAACAAACATGGGCTTATAAATATGATGATGATAAGCGAATAAATTATTTTAAACAGGCAACTTTATAAACACTGTACACTATTTATACAAACTAACTAACTAACTAACTAACAAAGGTAGAATATAATAAATGAAGACCATTTTTTTTATTGATAAAATTACTACGATAACTACACCGTGATTCAGAATTATGGTTTCATACAAAATCATTTTCGCCACGTATTCTATTAAACCGTACATACATTATACGTCACGCTCGTTGCCCTGAGAGGTAGATAGAGATAACGAACCCCCTTGTCTCTATTCTTGGAGTCTATTCACATATGTTAATTAACGACAGAAAAATTATATTTATATTGGTACGTCTCTTTAATAAATTGCAAGCACAAACAAAACTGCGTAAATCCCTTATTAAAGTATTATATATTGCCTACCCCTCTTTGTCATTTTTTTTAAAGTATTATCAAAAACGATTTCATTTTTCAAAATCGCAAATAGCCAATTATAATTTGAAGGACTCACAAGTTCTTTATTGATTTCTAACAAATCGTAAAAAGTGGATATGTTGTGGTTATTCACCTCCTCAATTATAATTATGAACGCCTAATAATATCGACCTTAAATACTTCTGTAATGAATAATGAAATATCAAAGGGAATTCGTTTGGCGATTCAAAAGCCTCATTAATCATAGAGCTGTATTTAGTTTGCTACGTCGCCGCCGGAGGGCGCTGCTGATGAATGGCCCCAAAATTACTGCCCACTTGTAATTATATTTATTAAACGGGTGGAATGTTCGGAAGATTGTTGTGTTCTTGAAGACATTCGCTTCGACCTTATCTAGCTTTCCATTCGCTAATTTATCAGCGACTTTGACGATATCAAGTTGTACTTTGGCGTTTTTTTTAGGAATTGGATTTGACGAATGAAAACGATCTATCATTAAAAATATAAATTTAAAAATAGTATCTAAGAGAATATTAACTTGACGTTATAAATATTAATAAATTATTAGTAAATATGTTTAATATGATCAAGGTTTAATTCTACTTTAATCTATTTATCTAAATTTCGTTGTGACATTAAAATTCCTAAGTAGTTGTAGTGTGGTTGAGGCATCTAGATCAAGATGAAATACTAATAATTTAGACAATGATTCAAATATACATTCTTGTCCAAGTACTTGATAGATACGTTGATAACGAATTACTCGATATTGTTCGTTATTTGCAAATTGATTACAATAGACCATTTTGTATTGAACCATGTTTTTGTTAATGATTCTGTAAACACGTGTGTCTTGTGACAATAACAAATGCGGGGCAAAAAAAACAAATATTTTTAATTGATTACTTACACAAAGCAAATCAGTAACCCAGAAATTATTCATTTTAAAGTTTTGACCAACATGATAATGGTCATCGTTAAAATAATTATTCCGAATTACAATTTCCAGAGATAAGCGCGGTCAAGTAAACAATCGCCTTGTTTTTTTAATAAGTAGGTTAATTCAAACAGAAAATTATATTATTTTAAATTAATAACAATACTGGGAATGAATATAAAATATGTACATAATTTATCACCCCTTACAAGAAAAAAAAATGTTTTGTTACTCTATAAGTAGGAGGAATATGCGTTTGCGTTTATTTCCATAAGCTTATACTTACATACAATAAATAAATACAGTACATTGGTCTTAGATTAGGTAAGTATGTTATACAAAATTTAAATTCATACGATACCTGAACTAGACAGTGCAGTAGGAGAAATATGCACATAATTTAATTTGCATAGAATTACCTTGCAAAGAAATATCTATAGTTATATTATATATATTATTTCTCGTCACTGTATCAAGATCCGTTGAATACTTGGCAAAGCTCAGTCTTCTGTTCTATAATCCCACGTCTCGGATATCTAGAATAACATACTTCACTCCTGGATTAACCATAAAATAACGCCGTTAAAAAACTATTTGGCACCCTTGTCATAAAAAACACCATTGGATCTTATTACCCACGTAGCTACCAAGTCAAAGTGAAACAAATAAAAGCATCAAATACACTTCAGATAGGGAAAAACCGTTCAATAAAAACGGGAAATAAAATCTCAAGATTCGCTCGTTAGGTTTTACACACGTTCGTACTCTTCACACGGCTTGAAGTGGTCCCGTTGTGGTATTTTGCACTTTCGTGAGCTTAAATAGAGTACATTTTGCACTACGCCGCATGTCAACTTCCATTCCATACAGAGCCAATGGAAAATGTAGCGTAAAATGTGATTGTGTTTTAGTTAACCTTAATGAGTGCTCTAGACGAAGCATGTGGGTGGTGCATGGTTGAAATTTTCAGTGGATTTTTAATTTTTTTTTTTTTTGGAATAAGGTGCAGTAGAATTTTGTGCAGAAGCTTTATAGGTATGCTGTAAAAAGTTTAATTAAAATACTGTACTTTTAGGAGTTAACTGTATATGGAAGAACGATTAAAAATGTGTAGTGATTGGGACATAGTTGGTGTTTGTAGATTGTATTATTATTAGGTATTATTTACGTGAAGTTGCTGTAATGGGGAATTTTCTTTGACGTTTTTCGCACAAATTTTCGGGTGGAGAACTGTCATACTTTTCAAACAAAGTTTGACAGTAATGACAGTGCTCCGAAAATCTGAGAGAAAAAAGTCAAAGAAAATTCCCCATTGTTTCATTAAAACAACCGTAATAATGCGTATAATATACATCGCAATGCGCAGTAGAAATAAGAGGCCTAATTCAAAGAATGAAATTGCATTTTTTATTGATGTATTCTGCGATATTATCAATGCACGTCACACAGACAATTCAGTACTAATTACTCAAGGAAGTTCTTAAAAGTGACGCAAACAAACTCGATATAATCAGGGCATCTCTTTCCGACGTTCAGTGAACAAATGAGACAGCTACATCAGTCTCAATGTTAGATATATTATAGTTATCTCACCAAATCCTGCCGGGACCGACGGAAGCTCTATTCAAATGAGGCCATTTGCATTTCTAACATAAGCCAAACGCCCCGAGTCACCATTGTGTAAGTGGCATATGATAACTTCAAATAAACTATCTACTCAGTATATACATATAATTGGTAATAATTATAATGTCAGCCCACTGTCGTCCACTGGTGGACATAGGCCTCCCTCAAGGTCCTTTTTCACTATCCATTTAAACATAGGGTCCGAAAAAGGGAATACCACTACCATAATCGCTACCGAAAAGCAGGAAACCAAACTTTGTGTTTATAATCCGAGTGGATTTGGTGGATCTATAAAGTAGTCGGGTTGAATATTAGTATTAATTATTGGTCGACGTACATATACCTCTCTCTATCATCTCGAAACACTCCGAGCGAGAGAGGAATATACATATGTCGCACATAACTCGCTGAGAATAGGCTTTTATGTACCTACCGTCTGTCTGTGTTACGTATAAATCTATACTTATAATAAAACTGTACATGGATTCTTTTTACGAAAAAACCGATGGAATATCATCCTACTTGGCCTTAATTATTAAAACTGCTACCCGAAGACACTATTCCGCGCGGAGGGAGTCGCGGACACAGCTAGTCATGAATATAATTAGCGTAGAATTATTTCCTAGTACAGTGAAACATAGCCGCCCTTGTTGCTGTACCTAACTTGTGAAAGTTTAGAGCATATTACATTTCAGGCCGCGGGGTCCAGAATACCTTTAAAGGTCACGTAGCCCCGGGGCTTTTGAGAAACCAAAATATCAGGTTCAGTAACATAGAACTCGGTCAATTATAGGTTAAAGATATCCTTTTCTGAGTGATTGTTACCAGAACGCTTTTCCGTATTTCGCTAGGCTTCTTAACAGTATCCGTTTGGTTGTGTTAAAGACTTTTGGTAAACATAAAATAGATATAAAAGTTGAGGTGATCGCTTCTGCGACGCTCTGCCGCCAGCTTTTATTTACAGCAGTAAAACAGTTCTTAGTGCCAACCGTCAGGATGTGGAATGACATGTCGGCGCAGTATAGTCTGGGGGTCTTCAAATCATGGGCAAATACCTAATGAAAAAGTGTGATCCATCGTAGATCACATGGCTACGTAACATCCTGCAGGATGGCAGTCAAACGCTTGTTCATCGTGTTTAAAAAACACACAAGCCAAATTAATAACTAAAAGTAAACTCTTATTTGAAGCGATCATAGCTCAGCTGGCTTCGGTGGTGGCTGGTGGCATCAGCAGTAGTCATTAATCAGAATTAGAGGCCCTCCGGCGGCTTGAAAGCCTCTAATAGTTGAGCTGACTGGTGACAAGCAAGTTATCTGACAGCGACTTGCCTCTACGGTTAGAATAGTTACTAGTTACACAGACCAAATCGATTATCAAAAAGCGAACACTTGGCCTCCTGCACGAATGAGAGAAATGGTAAACCAATATAAATGCTACATTGAAGAAGAAAAGGTTTAAAGCATATACAAAGTTGCCAGTAAATACTTTGCCCATCATTGTAATAATATGAATAGAGAAGGGAGAGTATATTAATAATTAATACACATATTTCATCCACCTTAATCCACTGTATGTAAATTGTAGTAGGTTCCCTCAAATCACATTGCCTAGTGGCAGTGTCGCGTACACAGCTCACGGGTAATTAATATCACGCATAAATCTTCATGTTCTCATGTTGCGTAACTTTACATTATGTGTACCAATGTTCGCCGTTGTCTATGATCCTTTTGTTCATATAAACCTTATACACGGTAGAGTTCTTTTTACACTGGTGTCATGACGCAATCACAACAAATGCCTACGGCAAACGTATTACCAGCTAAAGGGATATCGGCGGTGTACCCGGATATCACTGATTGTGTGTGTTACGGAACCAGTTTTAGATGTTCTCCAGTTACGACTTCAAAGCCATGTGGGTTGGTGGTTAATCAATCGGCTGATAAATATGGCTCTATTACGGTAGCAATGTAGTTATGGCTATGGTATTTTAACTCGCTTAAAGGCCTAAATATATTTATGTAAAAGACAGGTCCTTGCCTGGTACAAAGTAGTTTTGTCACTTTTGTTTAAAACAACCCAGCTCTGTAATTAATAACGTATTCTTGGGTCGAAAATATGTTGAACATTTTTGAAAACAATATTCACAGTTCAACGGATGGGCTTAGTCCTATTTCGTAGCCGACTTTGCTAGATGGCTATCGGATGCGATAAAATATACCTATTTCGAATCTGTTACGAAATCGGTGCATTATTTTGCGACAAAATGGGACTACGTAAGAGAACGAATGGACCTAGTGCGTGGCTCGTGACCTGAGTGACATCTTGATGCCGCAAGATGACTGATTTGGTATAATAGACGATAACAACATGCTCTGAACCAACCTCTTGCATGGAAAGAAGATAGGGCGTCTTGTACGCTAAACATCGGTGCTCTAGATTAAACACAAGAAAAACTCATAAAATAATAACAGAAAATAAAGACGAGGATTTTTCACAACAGTGTATTCCGATGATAATCTGCAAGTAGTGGCACATGCCACATTAACTTATTCTTAATAATAACAAAAGCAGCAAAGAGAAGGCCATTGTCATATCCATAACTATAACAGAGCCGTATTAGAGTACAGATTAATAGGCATTTGCATTAAATACGAGAACTAAGCGAGTGGTAATCTGAAGCAAAGTCAAGATCATGGCTAATCGAATATAATCTAATATACATATGTTACTACGAAACAATATTATTGAAACTCGGGCTGGATGTATGCTTAGTATCTATGCAAGGTAATTTAAGTCAGTTACCAATGAAAATCTTTTCTCAAGAAATAGGATGATGTGTGCCTTGTTTATTGTCTGTACTATATTATTATTAATTTGTGTACCTACCAATGAACGAGTATAATATCTATAAACAAGGTTTTCGGTTCAAAGCACGATGTTAACTTAGACTAGGGAGGTTTTCTGACAGGTGGCTTATTACAGTTCTAAGAAATGTCAATAGATGGCACTACCTAGACAGGTTTGTTATTTCATATTTTTATTTTTTGTTGACAATAAAATGAGTTTCTCCTTAAGATCATATCTGATTAGCGCCATCTGTGAGATGTTTTGGAACTATTTTTGACATATGTGAAGCTATCAGAAAATCTCTTATTGTGAACGTAAGTATTAAGCATTAAGCAAGTTGTATTGAAGTGCACAAGTACCTTTAGTATATGTAGCAGGCAACTGAATGTTTCTTTATTCATAGAAAATGTATTCACAGCTCTTAAAACTCCGCATTTACCATTAAATATCATGTTTTAGAATATTCATTATTACCTACGCCCCTCCATTTTATATCTGAACTCATCGCTGTAATTCGGTTTGTTATTTTTTTTATTTTTATTTTGAACGACCGGAAATAATTTGAATTTCGAGCCATTGAATATTTATTACAATTCCGTATTCCATTTCAACGTCGGCGGTAAGGAATAATAAAAGAAACATAACGATGTAAGAATACCAAAACTGATGTATATTTGTAAAGTTTATTTTTATAAATGCGAGTCTAATTTTACATTCGGGCGACAAAACCGCAACGAGGTAGGTACACGTTACCGTGATTACGGGCACGTCCCATTTCGTCCGTCGGTGATTTTGACCGGATAACAAGCATAAAGGATCAGGCTCCGGTCAGGTTACTATATAGCCCGTAATTCGAGCAAAAGCTATCCTTGGGGCGGTTGCGGCCCGGCTCAACTTGGACGGAATACTGAAATTGCTTTTTACCTCCCACCTCAATTTCGAAGGTGTTGAGGCGTGATTTGATGGGGATGAACTGACTGAAGTATTTCAGTACCTAGTCAGTTCTATAGTCGCATTTTTTTAAAGAATTCTTTATGGCAACACTGGTTGTTTTTGTAGTATCTACACTTTCGTGCGCAATACATTTATGATTAAAAGGCGACGTGTATTTCGATAGTGTTGAAGTATATTTAATTGTTTTTTTTTTAGATTTAAGACAATAGAAATTGTTATTACGTTGACAAGCGGGGCGTGTCCTCGAAGGTGTTTAATTTGGTACATATATATGGAATATGAGCAAGGTCAGGCATGACCCCCATCAAAATATGAACCATATACAACCGACACCACTTATTATTTAGATTACCGCCCTACTTGAAAGATAAAATTAGAACAGAATGGTATTCTATCGATCCGATCGTTCCGTATTCAGTGTAGAGAATGATTCTAAATCGATGAATAGGTGGTAGTTTGATTTGCATGACAGTACGAGCGAATGATAATGCGTTCCGATTGAAATGTTTCTCTTGGACGGCGCTGATGAGCGACTAGCCAGCACTGCAACAATGACGTCAAATTTTGCGTGTATCCTGAACCATATTCACCGTTTTCCATGTAAATCGTACCCACTAATGTAAACACGTTTAAACTCTACTTTCTATGACAGGTTCCCTTCACGAATCAACGCAAACAATGTCCACGTAGTTTGAATAAAATAATAACAAAGTTAACATAGCAACACCAAACTCGTCAAAATCATGTTAATTTCCCGCCCGAGTGGATATCAATAACGATACGAGCGTTCGACGTAACAAATTATCAATCAAAATTTAAAACAATCGGAAGAGGGGGCGAGGTGTAGCGGGGAGCGGGTGTGCGGGGGCTGCGTGGCGGGGTGCGCGGTGCGCGGGGGCCGGGGCTTGGCGCCAGCCAGCCTGGCTGCACCCAGTGCATCCCGCAGGTGCCCTACCGACAAACAACCGCTCACTTTTCCCAAATCTCGCTTCAAACGCCCGCCATGTAAACAAACGTTGCATTACGCACATACGACCACGCCCGACTCGTTGGCTTTTATTGTAACCGCTTTGTGACAATGTTACGGTAGGTTCCATTTAGGTAGGTTAGTAGCACCTTTCATGGTGAGTGCCCATTTGTGGCGTTTTGGCAACATTGTACCTGAAATGTAAAATAAAAACTTATTGGAAGTGGCCGATTAAATATTATATGACGAAAACAGGATTGAGGTCGCTTGCGCTTAGCTTTTTGGAGTGGGACCTTAGCCCTCTTTTATGAAATCTCAAAATATATTGCAGATGTCCTGAAATTCCTATAACAAAATTATCTCAGAACTATCATTAGACAGTCTCATAAGTACCACTACGTTCCAGTTGTTGCTCTCTCGGCATGAAACGACGCCGTGGGTTACATATTCCTTTTTGTACGACTTTGTACAAATTAGTTAATAATAAGTAAGATGGTAATGACTAAACATAGCGGGATGCTACCAATAGGATAGATTTTAAAATATTTTTTTCCACGTTTTATATGAACAAACTGAATTCTTGTTCACAAAATAAAATCATGCATGAATTTTCATCATCATACTATGAAGGTCCTTAAATATTCAAATTACAAAGGTTCCTTTTATAATGCAAATCCTAAAGGGGTAAAATTGGGGTCCAAATATTGTTCGGAGGAAAAAATCGTAAATGTATTCTTTCTTTTTAAAAACCGCGAGGACACTTATTTTCTATCATTTTGTACCAAAAACAGCGAGAGACACTAAATTCAAACACATTTTAAAGGTCATAAACAATGTATAAATATTTTCGTAGTTCTCGCACAAAGTTTTATTAGAGAATATATTATCCTATATTCAGCGAGAACAACATCTAGAAAGTTCTTATTTTGCGTAGTTTCTGACTTATGGAACTTAATTCTGATACTGCTTACTAGGCCGGTACGGGAATAGACAAATCTACTTTATATCCAACACAAAGTGAATGATAAATTTATGTGATTTATGCGGCGTCCGATTTAGTTCTTTGGGTTGTGAAAAGGACAACTCACAATACGTTTATCTAAGTCTCAGTTGTTTAGCTAGAAGTGACCTAAGGGGCACTACGTCTCCTAAGGATATGTCCAGGGTAAATTTCTTTACTTTAGCCGTAGCTTTTTTTATTTATTACTATCTGACCCAAACGTTGTTTTACCAACATACATTATTAACAGTGTTGCCCTGCTATTTTATGTACATATTGTACGTGTATCTTCCTCTAAAATCACTCTATCTATTAAGTAAAATCGCCTCAAAATCAGTTGCGTAATTTTAAAGATCTAAGCAGTAGACATAGAGACGCACAGCGGGAGGCGACTTCATTATACTCTATGTATTGATAAGCAAGCATTTGAACATCATCCTGTCTGGTGTGAAGATGCGATGTAGTCTATGATGATGCACGCTTGCTTATTAAATGCTTGTCACGCGTGACTTGAAGGCGCACAGGGTGTAATGCGCAGAAAACACAGAATCCGGCAAGTCATTCAACAATCTGGCAGTTCGCACTATAAGGTCGCAGCAAAGCGTTTGGTTCGCGTAAATGGAATTTCCACCCGATATGAATGACATTTCATTTTACGTCTGGTTTTCCAATGGTAAAAACGTTATTGTGTGGAAAGGATATGGTCATACGTTTACATTTGCATATTTGTTCCATACACAACTAATCGTCTGTGGAGAGCCAGAGACGATTGCCCCGTTGGGTTAAATATGCTAAGTGAACCTTGGATATTTTGCTTTGCAGGCGCCTCTACCTACCCAGCTTTAGGATTAAAAGGCGCGAAGAATAGTTGTACATACTCAATAACTTTAAAAAAAAAACTTTGAAACGATTTAACCAGTATCACTACTTCAGCCAGTTAAAGTTCTCCTCGATTTGTCTGATCTGCCATCATCTAATCCTGACTTCCTTGTTTTGGGACCACTTTTTAAATATTTTCTTACCAAAACAAGTATAATCGTCAATCGGTTCATAAACGACAAAATTATCCGCGAACAGCGTCTGAGGTCCAGTTAGTCGAACACATGGTTTGCAACCGGGAGGTCGCAGATTCTAATTCAGCTACTGGACGTGTACCAATGGGACTCAGAGTCTATGTACGCAACGCAACGCTCGTACGGTGAAGGACAATTTCGTGATGAAACCCGCACACCACAAGGTGTGTGAGCCCTATAACGGCGATTGGCTCACCCCCTGGCACGTTGGGTTAATTTCGCTTGGCATTTGCTAGCCCTAAGCATTTGCTTAGCAAATGCCTCTGCCTACCCCGATTTGGGATTAAAAGGCGTGAAGTGTATTTTTTTATCCGCAAACAAACATAAAAAATGCATATACTGGTACCAACAGTCGTATTTAGAAAAACTCCTTATTTGAAGTCGCTTGAAAAGTACATACATCCCCTACCACCAATAATCATAAAGGTCAATAACTAACTTTTCAACTCAGTCAATAACTTTTAGTAGCAAAGCGTGGTAGGTGTGAGCACTAAATAAAGACAATAATTGGGTACTTACGTGTTCGATTGGTGTCGTGAACAGTCGACTATCGGACGTCGATATTTTAAACCTATTTCGGGCAATGTTCCTCTATTTAGCATACCTCAGTCATATTTAGATAGGCTGAACGTAACGGTTAATGGACTTCTTTTATTTTTGTTACTTTAAATATATTCTTATAGGTAACTGACCGAGATTTGACGCTATAGTGTAAGTTAAGTAGTTAACTATCGCATACAGTTCTACAAGGGTATTTTGACGCGTGGATAAAAAGCATGGTACTAAATTTAAGGACATCTAGTCTTGTTTTCAATAGGTAATAATAATACATATTATCACAATACAATCATAAACAAAGCACCAAAAATAAAGCAAGAAATGGTAGTAACGCAGGAATAGAAGTAAATCACTTTGAATATTCAGCATTCACGGGCTAAAAGATCTTTGTTGGGGTTACAGTATAATATCTATATCTTACATTAATACTCACGACCTGTCATATAAGTCAATACATACCAATACCAACGTATCAATTAAACATATATTGTAATTTATCGGAATGATTCCATACAGTGGAAAATCTGTGAAGTAGAATAATAATAATTACTCCATCAATGTGGCAGATAGCTCTTTCGGAAAACATAGATGGCTTATGAATACATATTATCTTATCAACAAACAATCAAATGCATGTTCTTCAGTTCAATTGGCAACTCTTAAATTTCTCAAAATGTTGTTATCATGTGTGAAAATTGTCGAACCCCCCACTAGTCACCCCTCAGCTAATTTTGACCCGGTTTAAAATTTGGTTTAATCAGTATAATGCAAAGAAATTACGAGTTTCGGCAAAGCTTTGTAGAGGTTTTACGAAGTTATATTTGGTCAGGTTTTTACCCTAACCACGTACTGTGGTTGGCTACTACCCTATTCAATTTTAATATCACCTTGAGCTAGGTCTATTTACATTTTCTCTGGTAATGTAGATCACTTTAAAATGGTTTAGATTATGTTGCCTTTGTACCAGATAGTCACTTAGTGTAATCGAAATTTACCGAAGCTGTATAACTAAATTTAGTTATCGAATATGACTTATATGTTCTTCTGAGAGAGATTTTTTTTTATTTCGAATAGATTGATTACTTCAAAGAATAAATTACTTATGTCTTCGTTCACTAACTTTGAAATATAATTTACATAGACATTTATTTGTTGTAGACCATATTGGGTAACCAATTTGAGTGTTACGAAATCTCTGCGAAAGCTATGTCCATTTTTTTTTCTTTTAATCACTATGAACAAGCGTTTGACCACCATCCTGCCTGATGTTAAGCAGCGATGTG
>SJJU01028024.1:0-10992 GCA_012932125.1 Conopomorpha cramerella | reverse complement strand
ACCTTGAAATCCGATTTCAAATAGACGTCGGGTGTGAAATATCTGCGTTTCCGATTACTCTTCTGGTTCAAAAGGCTATCGATAATGCAAAATTTAGAATCTTCTTAGGATTATTCTTGAAGATCTTGACGTAAAACAAAATTCTTCGTAATTTTGGTCACTTGTTGTTTATATTACGATACCCCATGAGCTTACATATCAGGCTCTGTTTGGTACTCAAGTCCAATAAGTATATTTTGTTCTATTTTAATTGTATTAATCAGGAATTGGCAGGGAATGCATGTAGAATTGCAAGGGGCGATGTATTTTCTTAAAGTTTACACGCCATAACTACCTAATTGGATTTAGGACCACAGTATTTTTATTTATATCTACTCCAAAAAAAAATATTATTTTTTTGGTAATAAGAAAGCTAAGCCTCGTCTTAACACAATATTGTCATAATTATTCCTACCGTATCTAGACTTTATTGTCTTTAATATTACTTTCCATTAATTTCTAGTAAGCGTCTGTTTCTACGTCATTAATTCAACTTGTAGTTTTTCTCTATTCTCCATCGAATAAAGGGATGAATACAAGGATTAAGGAAATCTGGTTGTACTGTACAAGACCCTTCTCCGATTTTTCCTCAAAGCCAAAGTAATGTTTTCCTAAATTAACCTCTTGTGTATTTTGGGGAAAAGGACGACTTAGAAGTACCTCTTATTTTTCTAGAGGAAATTCGTTTTCTTCTTACATTTACTAGGATTTGTTAGCTATCACACCAATCAAGTAAGTGGCTTCAGAAAAATACTAAAAATATCTTAGCTTGCTACACTTCCTATTTACCTATATGTAGTAGAAAAATGTACGTTTATTTGTACCTAAATACGGCGTATATAAAACTTAATGTGCTATTCTAATCTAAGCAACGTTTGGAACTCGACGTTTCGGTGATTGATTGTGTTCAGCTTTCTAGAGCAGCCTTTGACCCAGAAGCTCCACAATTCATATAATAAAAACATAAATAACACGGGACGGATATCTGACCCTAAACTAGGATAACCTATAGTTACGGGTGCTATAACTGATGTACATACATACTAAATTGGCGATTTTCTGTCTTGGAAGATGACATATTAAACGGCGATAAAAAAAAATTCCTTTCCCCGCATTATAGTAGAGGTATATATACATCGTAGAAGTTGTTTATATCGACGAACCCAACAACGTTTCTAAGACCATTGCTCGGGGTCCTTTTACACTCAGTATTATTAACACGCCCGTTTTCCAGACGGGTACCGCCGAAGACTACCCTTCTCAATAGTGCTTACTACATCTTCATTCCATCTTTCACAAACCTATTGCTGTAATATACCTAGTATTTCAAATGACTTCCTAATTGTCGTATTGATTTCATCATTCTTTTGCAGTTGGTAAGATAATAAATGCAAGTTAAAAGTTTGCTCCAGTTTCATTATGCAACGTACCTACTTGTGTACAGTCACATGTATCATCCACTGCTGTACGAGAGCCACCCCCAGCCTGCGCCCCCACCGTGGGCGACGGTGCCACGTGACTTCAGCATCGTCGCCTCACGTCGAGGTGTGAGCGGTGAGGACCACAAGTTCCTCCCCGCAGGGTATAGGGTCCGCTTAACATCCTGCAGCGGGCCCTGCGCGGCCGGTGCCCCCCTGGATGTCGTACTCTTCAGGGTGTCCCGGGGGCACCGGCTCTTTCGCGCGTAGAAGTCACCGGGGGGTTTTTAGTGGACTCACCACATACCCTCGTCGTGTCCCCCGCAGACGACAGGGAATCCGAAGGGATTCTCCCTGTCCCCGTCAAAAAGGGCCTCTACCAGTGATTTCAATCATCATTTGGGGGGAAATGCCAATAATCGCCACGCTTGGCAGGCTGGTTGGCGATCGCAGTGGTGTTGTGGTTTAACTCACAGAGAGCGCTGCTTGGTCCATCGAATTAAAAAACAGTAACATTTCAAAGATATTTTTTTTATAAAAACGATTGACTGATAGAAGTGGTATTGTTTTAGAATATTCTAGATCTTCTAGATCTCGTACTACTATGAAATAGGTGAAGTAGGTTTTACGAGGATATTCCTTAGAAATGTCACTGTGTGCATACACATTTATACACGTGACTGTACATGTAGATATTATATAGATACACGTGCTTTGTGCGTGAAATTAAGAGACATAGTACGTGCGTATCTAAGTTAATTATAACACTTTTCAAATTTACTAGGTGCTAGTTTTAAATACAGATTTAGTTAGGACCAATACAATAGTATAGCGAATATATTTACAAAAAACATTGAATGAAAAAACGATAATAAGTACATCTCTAACAAAATAACAGATATGCATGTACCTACATGTAAAAAAAATGTAGTGTGCAAATAACATTTTTTTATATTTGTTGCTTCAAAACTTAAACCGATTTGGATGATTGTGTTTTTGTTTGAAAACTGGTGCTTCCCGAATGGGCCCATTAAAATTTGGTTCAATTCCGACAATAGCGTCCACATGAGAAAATCACAAAAATGTTACTGGTTGAAGTCAGCTCTTATTAACCGACTTCAAGAAAAGGAAGAGGTTCTCGTCGGTATTATGGTTGTTACCACAAAACTTTTAACAGGGCGAATCGATTTGGATTTTTTTGTTTCAAAGCAGTTGCTTCTAATTTGGTTTAGTTTCGGCCATGACGTCCAGGAGAAAACCACAAAAATGAAAATATTGCATTCTTTTTTTTTTCTTTAAAATTACCTTTACACTATACAGAGTGTAAAAGGACCCCGAACGTTTCTAAGACCATTGCTTGGAGTCCTTTACGAGTAGCAAAAAAACAAATCATCGAGAAATATAAACATGAATTAGTTACAACTAATGGGCGATGTTATCCACGTAGTTTTCGTTTTTCATACAGCATTTAATATCGTGCATACCTACCTATCGCGTTGAAACCAATATCCTTTCTAAACGGAAACCTACACCTCCAACGGAATCTACATGTCTACATACAAGACTGATCCACAATTATTTATCAGTGGCGTGCACACCATACAGGCAAAAAGACACTGCCTACCTTAGTATTTTGGTTACCCGACCTAATAATAGAGTTATTGCTAGATCTTTTTTAGTTGTACTCACGACATAGGCTAGCGAAGGTCCTATGTTTTGTGGGTGAGTAGATTGGTACGGGCCTATATTTCGTAAAGACAAGTTACTTATACATAGGTGTGAATCCTTGGGGATAAATAAATAAATAATTTATTTATCTACTGCCTACCTTGTCGTAAAAGCCAGTCCACGCTACTGATGATTATACACTGTTTGAGGCAATTTTTTTGTCTCTTTTGGTCACTTAGTATAAGAGTCAGACAAAACATAAAACTTACTTAAGGCGTGGTAGTTTCATGTTTCAGAATACTGGCATTAGTCTTCACAGAAGCGATTATGAATGAGTGAAGTATTGAAGGTATTTGTGTTACGTGTTGTTGCGATCTGAAAAGATGCCAGTTTCTTCCCGGTTCTTCTGGCCAGTAAAAGAAATTAATTCGAACCGGGGACAATTACTTTTTAAAGTCATAAATGACGTTCATCAAGCTTTGTGTTATGTTACTGTTTATCTGTATATAGCACTTATAACGATAAAATAAAGAAATTTTGACTTTGACTTACGTAGTGTACCTATAAGTAAGTATTTATGCATTATCACCTTTACAATTTTATTTTACATTTACATACACTTCACGCCTTTTAATCGCGAAGCGGGGTAGGCTGAGGCAAGTGCCCGCGGTTCACCAAGCGTATTTTAACCCAACGCGACAGGGGGTGAGCCCATATTGTTACAGATCTACTGAAATTGGTTGTGCCTTTATAAGCTTGGTATACATAGTATACAATTGTTACACAGTGATATACACGCACTTCCTACCAATAAACGCGGTGTAACTTACACCAAAGCTAATACAGGTCTACTGAAACTGGATACTTCGTATTTGACATACAACTGACGTGTTAAGTTGAGCTTGGAATACATTTGGAATAGTTCAATTGCGTTTATTACTTAGGCCGATAATGTACAAATGCCCAAGACTGTCCAGAGACTTTATTGTTATTTCCACTTTTTTTAATTTTTTAATTACAAGCGTTTGACCTTCATCCTGTTAAGCAGCGATGTGGTCTAGGATGGAACATACTTGTACATTAGGTACCTATTTAGTCGTGACTTGAAGACATCCAGACTGTACTGCGCAGGAAACCCAGACTCCGGCAAGTCATTCCGCATCCTGGCGGTTCGCACTGTGAATGAAGACGCAAACCGTTTGGTTCGCGTACATGGAATGTCCACCTGATATGGATGACGTTTTTCCGTTCCCTTGGTTGTCCTATTGTAAAGAATTCAGCACTATGGAACACGTTTAAGAACATAATTACTGAAGTTCCGTGCCAACTGGCAATCTGGAGACAATAACAGTCCTTGAGAAAAACTTGGGCTTCCCTATATTAAATCAGTGTGTTTGTGTTACATCACACGTTCCCAGGTTGTCGGCGCACGCGCACCTATTGTGATACAGTTCCCGCGGCCGACGTTTACCTCACACGATGTTTTGTACAACAATAATGCCCGAATACATGATAATATGAAGTTTGCTAATCGCACTTACGTTGAAGGAAAACACCGTGAGAAAACCTCTCGTAGAAGGTACCCTAACTATCTATGGTTCTAATCTAAATTAAATCTTTATTTGAATGGAACCATTTTAAATACCACGCTTAAGGCCAGTCACATACATACGGAATTTTCCGTACGGAATGTGGCGATTCAAGTATAAAATGAAGCTTCCAACGATTGTTGTTGTTGTCAACTTGAGTTTAACAGACGTTTTTACTTGAATTGTTGTATTCCGTACGGAAAATTCCGAATGTATGCGGCCGGCCTAATACCAAAGCGGAGTAGGCAGTGGCATTTGCTAAGCAAAAGCCTACGTTTCGCCCAAAGTGACAGGAGGTGAATCCATCGCTGTTATAGAGTTCAGAAACCTTGTGTGGCTTTCACGGTTTCACGGTATGAGCGTTGGGGCATTTCCGATCTCTCACCCTAGAGATTTCACCCTAGGGTGAAAACTGGGAAACGTGCATACATACTTTCAGGTGTGTTGGTAGTCAACTGTACATTATCGGGGTGGTGAATAGGACGTGAGTATAGATCAAGATTCCTGTTATTTACCCAGCTTGGTGTAAATTCTCGGACATACGTTTCCCACCCTAGGGTGAAAACTCTAGGGTGAGAGATCGGAAATACCCGAGCGTTGCATGCCGTACATAAGCACTGAAAATGAGAGCCAGTGGTACATGTCTAATAGATACATTAGGTCTAGAATTATTTTACCTGTTTCCCGGACAGTAAACGCGTATAGGTGTCATAACAATAAAACATCTATTGTGTCTATTTTACTGTCCGCCAATGTGTTAATAAAGTTAGAGATTTATAAATAGTTTTTTGACTTAGTTTCAATGTATTGAGGATTATTATGATAAAATTAGTATGTAGCCTCGTTTGTTTTCTTGTTGGTCAATGGTTCCTTAAGAGAGAACAAAGTGTTCCATGATAATCATATTTTTTTTCAATAAATTTGTTTGAAAATTTCTATAAGCTTGCTTGAAGCATGGGCTTAGCAAGTGTGTATCTACCCCCGGTTTTCGATTAAAAGGATTGAGTGTATTTCGTTTTTAATATGTTTACCCTCGCAGAATTATCCGCATTTTCGAAGAGATTTGGAGGAGAAATCCAGGGTAAAATATAGCCTATGTATTATTCCGATCTATAAGCTATATATTGTAAGTCAGACATTAGACGATACGTTTTGATTTCAGTTTTACCACAGTCATGATTGTGATTGACGGATTTCCTATCGTCTAATATAGTGAATGATGTTTGAATTAGTATTAGCAGTCATTCCATAAATCATGACTGATGTCATAAATCATGAATTGAATGACGCTTGCATGAGCGTCTAATGTCTGCCTAACGTATAAAATAAAATAAAAAAAAATAAATACACTTCACGCCTTTAATCCCAAAGAGGGGTAGGCAGAGGCACTTGCTAAAGCAAGTACCCACGGTTCACCAAGCGTATTTAACCCAACGTGACAGGGGGTGAGCCCATCGCCGTTATAGGGTTTACACACCTTGTGGTGTGCGGGTTTCATCACGATGTTGTCCTTCACCGTACGAGCGTTGCGTTGCGTACATAGGCTCTGAAAAAGAGTCCCATTGGTACACGTCCAGTAGCCAGACTCGAACCCGGGACCTCCCGGTTACAAGTCAAGGATCCGACCAACTGGACCACAGACGCTTTCCTAACGTATAATTGTGTCTGATGCTGGCACTGCTGGACTGCTCGTGTGTCACGCCCCGGGCACTGGCTGAAAATCAGAGTCGAGGCGTAAGCCGCGGGAGCATGCTGAGTCACCTGCCCTTTTTATCGCCGCAATCATTTAGTTTTTTAAATTGTGTATAATGTGGAGTTGAAACCGCAAAGCTGAAGTGGGACTAGGCCGGCCATGTCAGTCGAATGTTTGTAAATCGGTGGGCGAAAATCGTCACTGACTGGATACCTAACGATGGGCACCGAAGACGCCGTCGGCCTAAGCGGAGATGGCGGGACGACCTAGACAAATATGAACCGGGGTGGCAACAGGTGGCTCAAAATCGAGAGGAATGGAGGAAACAGAGGGAGGCCTTTTCCCAGCAGTGGGACACAAAAACGGGCTAAAGAAAGAAGTGTGTGTGTCTTTATTACTTTTTTCATTTTTTATGCTTTTATTTTTGCCATGTGCGACGTGAATAAATATTTTTTCTTTCTTTCTATATTATTGTAAAGTTTAATTAAAATCTGTTCCGTAGTTTTTGCATGAAATAGTAAGAAACATTTACCATCCATGCAAGCTTTCTTTATAATATCATTACGATTTTAGAAACGAATTAAACGACCATATAATGATACTTAGGCTTCATAACATCAGTATGTATATTAAGCTAATCAAGGCACAATTTTGCGTTGCGTGTGAGAATTGTGCGTCATGTACATGCGCAAGAGTCGATTTGGCAACGCGCAGCAAAAGTAAATATTTACGGTTCACAGGACAATGTGGCCATCGTTGTCTTGAAAACCTCAATTAGTTAAACATTATTTATTACTTTGGATCGTGCACAGTTCGCCAAAAATCTACATTTTTTTAACACATTGAACAAGCGTTTGACCACCATCCTGCCTGGTGTTAAGCAGCGATGAGGTCTACGATGGAGCACACTTGTTCATTAGGTACCTATTCACCCCAGTGACTCGAAGACCTTCAGACTGTACTGCGCAGGAAACACAGACTCCGGCAAGTCGTTCCACATACTGGCGGTTCGCACTATTAATGTAGACGCAAACCGTTTGGTTCGCGTAAATGGTATATTCACCTAAATTATGATGATCCTCATTCATAAGAATATTTTTTGCTTGTAACAGTGTGCCATATTGATGATGCATTGCGTGAAAAATAAATTTGACACCTCATACAAACCTGATTGATTGTCCCCTTTTTTTATCACTATGAACAAGCGTTTGACCACCACCCTGCCTGATGTTAAGCAGCGATGAGGTCTACGATGGAGCACACTTGTTCATTAGGTACCTATTAACCAGCGACTTAAAGACCTTCAGAGTGCACTGCGCAGAAAACACAGACTCCGGTACTCTACTACCGGTACTACTCTTTGCATCAAGAGTTCAATTAATTTTTGTCCCGGGCCATTGGCACCTGCAGAAATGGACTCAGTAGAATGTTTGCACAAACAGTACTCTTCTTGAAAAGGTATGTCGGAATAAATCTGTACAATAAGACACACTCGAGTCAACTGGGCTCTAAATTTCTATTAGAGCAAAAAAACTAGACATGCAGTCCAAAACTGACATCTATATAATATAAAAGAAAGACGTTTTAGTTACTCCATTTATAACTCAAGAACGGCTGAACCGATTTGGTTGAAAATTGGTGGGGAGGTAGCTTGGAAACGGGAGTCGGACATAGGATACTTTTTACCCCGATCCTGTTGGTCGCGTCGCTATATAGAGGGCGTTATAGTTTGTATTAAATACTGAAATTACGCGAAAGAAATCGCGGGGCGAAATCGTTTAGAATAAAACGAGACAATATACAAAACAATTGCGGTGTAGCGGATTATTTCTGGATCCTGAAATAACTAGAGATAACTGTCATTTTGGTAGTAAAATGACACTTTACACCCAGAAAGGAAAGAGACAGACTGTAGATGTTACGCGGTTTGTAAGTCTAGTAGCATTTGGTCTGACGCTCAGAACGAATAATTATTATGACTTCTGCGAATCGCACGTTTTGTTTTTTCTTTACTGCGGAAACTTTTTCTTTGCGCGTTTTTTTCTCAACGGCCAGTTCGTGAGTTCTGATGATCAGTATACTTTGCGCAAACCTTTCTACTCGTCGCCGATATAACTGAAATCGTGAAGTTCGAAAAATGAAATGATATTGTTTATTTTTTTTATGTTAGAACCAATTGTTGTCTATTAACGAGTGATATTGTTAGGTACGTGGAAAAGTTTTGATATATACGTAGCTCTCCAAAAGAATTTGTTTATTACGTATTTTTCTGTAAAGTAATAATATAAAAAGTAGATCTACCAACTATCTTACCAACTATTTGTATTGTCAATATAGGCATTCGAGTGTAATAGTAAGATCTCGAATGTTCGATGCACTTCTTCGGCATTCTAGTCGTTTTTCTCGACCGTCGGCCGTAAAAATATGTAATCTCTGCCTATCCCGCTGGAAGACAGGCGTAAATTTTATGTACATATGTGTTGTTGTATAATATGGATGTTATTTGTTGTTGTCGTATTCTGTATATTGAATACTAGCTGACCTGGCAAACGATGTTTTATCAATACACTTTATAACCTATCTGTTATTCTAGTTTATAAGCTACAATGCTGCCAATTCGTTATGTTTCATCAAAATTGGTCCAGTACTTTTTGCGTTAAAGAAGGACAAACATCCATCCATACAACAATCTAAACTTTCGCATTTATAATATTAGTAGGATGGAATGTTATTTCTGTGACTCATCATTCCTTTCACCCTTCGATTATCTGCCATACCAGCCTTATAAGTGCTAATCCGGAATCCTGCAAAGTTCCAATTCATCCGTCGCTCGTATTATCCAGTATTGCCGCGATCCCATTTATTTCGCTCATTAGAGCCACATTTTCTTTAAAACTGTTAGCAATTTCGGCTCAAGAGCAGGAACTTTTGTATATGTGCTTTTGTCCTTAAAGTGTCATATGTGGTCTCCAATTCAAAATGAACCCTTTTCTAGCGCTGTTTAGAGTTCGAATTCAATTAATGCTGTCGAGTCGTGAGGGTGTCGGGATAGGAAACCTGATCTTTGAAGGTTATAGTTATGTCTCACCTTGACATTGGGTGCTAGTGGACTGACCGTGGATGTCTAGTTTGTAGTTTGAATATTTTACCAACATAAGGGTGCATTTTGAATTTTCGTTTGTGGGATCGGCTCTACCATCAAGAGCACAGATAGGCATGTGTGTGAGCGAGATGACAATTAAATATGGAAGAGAGGGATGGGTGCGATGTTTGATTGTGATTTCACACATCGATATCAATTCTACTTCAGTGTTTAGTGGAAAAATGGTTTGTCACTAGTTCTCAGTCCTCGTAGAGAACTAACTACACACATCGTGTGTAGTATTATTTTACGGTACTTAACCTAAATATTCCCCATTCTGCTCGTTGTTGACCATCAAGGTGGACAATGTATGTAACAAGAATAATGGATTGAACGTCGCAGAAATCCACCCACGAATGTTGATGTTTCTTAACCTAGTAATTAAAAAAATATATTTTACAACAACACATTGCCTTCATCTCATGTTAAGTAGCTAAATCACTTGTGTTATGCAATTCAGACAACGAAATATAGGTAATTAATTAAATACATTTTTTCTTTTTTAAATACACACTTTATAAATAAAACATCCAGACACATGCAACAAGTACTTAAAAGCTCATTACCTAAGTACCTGTCAGCGGTGGGAATCCCACGATCTTACGGAATAGAGACCAACTTGCTGACCACTACACCAACGGGCCCGTCACGCTGTGTTTATCCAAGTGCATCAGTAGGTAATGTAATTCTCGAAGAATTGATGACATTCTTTACGCATCATCATCGTCAGCCCATATTTGTTCACTGCTGGACATAGGCCTCTCCAATTGCACGCTACTGTGATCAGTTTTCGGCTTATCACATCCAGCTTCTGCCAGTCATGATGCTCAGTCCACCTTGCCCAAGAGCGTCCTGCACTCCGTTTGCCGAGACGCGGTCTCGTTGGTATTTTGGAATAGATATGAACACAGAAACTGTGCTGAATGAAATCACGCGGGGCGTCCACTAGTTCTAAATCCCCACTGTAATTGTTAAAGTAATTATTTATGACCCACACTCTCCACACGTTCTTATTGATTTTATCAAACATTTATTGTAGGCAAGTGGTACACACTTGAAGGATTAAGGAATATGATTATGATGCTAATTTATAGAGGTAGTACTGGACATAACAACTTGCATCATACCTAGATGTTTGCAGATCATCATCAGCCCATATTTGTCCACTGCTGAATATAGACCTCTCTCCATTTGCACGCCACTGTGATCTGTTTCTGGCTTCTTGTATACAGCTTCTGCCATCTTGCGCATATCATCAGTCCACCTTTCCTGAGGGCGTCCTACACTTTTGCATAATGGCAACCTAAAAGGATTCAAAATCATAAAACTAAATCGTATATTTATCTATACGACGGATTTATGAATTCTTTGGCATAAAAGCTTATGTTTTCTCCAATAAAAGTTAATAGTATATGAATTTAACTGTCGCATGTGCACAAAACA
>SJJU01028021.1:0-10535 GCA_012932125.1 Conopomorpha cramerella | reverse complement strand
GTTGCGCCGACCCCACCTAGTGTGGGATAAGGGCAGGAAAATGATAAATCGTGTATTGTTCATCAAGCACCTACTCCACCTGTTTTCCAAAAAGTTTAATTACATGTGTATAACTTTTACTATTTTAGCACTACCTAATGATAATAATAATACGTTGATAGCATCATTCACATCAGGTCCTAAACCACCATGTAGTTTCAAATAAAAAGCCTAACACGCCGTCTTGGTAAATTATTCACCAGCAGTTTCACCTTTCTTGTTTTGTTTATTATTGAATTGTGATTATTATTATATAATACCAATACGATAAATGATTACCTATCTATCTGGTCCTATATCATACGATATGGGTTACCACACAACGTTGTACTGTTTCCGTAAGGTAAGTTATTGATACCAGCCCTTATATTAGATCCCACACGCGAAGAACCTTATTGCACAATACGTGACGAGAATTGTACACCAGGATTTGTGGTTAGTGCATCCGTGCTACCTACAACCAATCAGCTACCTGTCTTGTTGCGTGATACATCGCACCGCTACGATCCTCAGAACGCCTTTTGACCTGGGGTGATGGATTACTCGACGAAGTCTTTCATCTTTCATTCATGCGTCGATCGTCATGTTGTTTCAATTTTGACTTCAGCCGGTGTCATAAAGCTTTAGCATCTCCAGGTGTTGGGTGTATTTATAAATAAATAAAATATAAATATTTTACAACAACACACACATTGCTTTCATCCCGTGTTAAGTTGCTAAAGCACTTGTGTTATGGAAATCAGACAACGAGATAATATATTTACTTAAATATATACTTACATAAATAAAACACCCAGACACATCCAACAAGTACTTAAAAGCTCATAACCTAAGCACCTATCAGCGGTGGGAATCGAAACCACGACCCTACGGAGCACAGGCAGACATGCTGACCACTACACCAACCGTCCTGTCAATTTAAATACTTACACATTAATTAAGCCGACGCCATCATAAACTTGCCTGTCTTAGATCAAAAGAATCAAACCGGTAGTAGTAACCGGTTTGATTCCTGCATCAACACCAATGTATCGCGGGTATCCAGGGTTTCCTTTTCAAGGGGTATATCTAATAAGTAGATGAAGTACTCCGCTTTATGTCTAAACAACAACGCGGAGTAGGCATAATAAGAGATATATCTAGTAGAGGTAGTTAATCTGCGTATTGCGAGTGCCGGCGGAAGGCCAGCGTCACGGGTAACCGTGACTTGATGCTGAGCCGGAGTCTCCTCTTCACTGACAAGCACAGCCACATCGTGGCTATTCATTTGTGATTGTGTATTTTATTTTTTTCATATTGTTTTCTTTTTATGTGTGTGTATTTTGTGCTTGTCAGAGAAAATAAATGTCTTGTCTTGTCTATTAGATACATCCCTCGAAAAGTCATCATTTCATACTGAAATCACAAGAGGGTAACTTTACAAAAGAAAGTAATTATAGGTACATTACACAATTAATTTAATTGCAGAAATGAAAATGAGAACTCACATTGCAATTTAGTGGTCGCGTATGTTGAAACACAATAAGTAATATCAGTGACAATAAAAAAATAAAGTATTTTAAGTCATTAAACTTATATTAGAGTACAAAAATCTGAACACAGATGACTGTTAATGGTCCCTACACATTTGGCATAAATTGTTCATTATTTTAATTATTCAATAAAATTACTTTAGTAGTAGTTACTAGTAGCACTGCATCATTATGACATATCACCGTACATCGGTGAGAAATAACGTAAAAATCATCCTAAGACCAAGTTTCATAAAACAATGGCTGCCACCTCACAATGGGCTTCTTTTCCTCTCCGTTCTGCGATCCGTGTGGCGTACGTCTTTCCGTCATACTCAAAGTCTGTGAAAGGCATAGACAAGTAAACTTGGAAACCTAAATACTTCCCAATTTTCTGAGTTCCAGGCCCCGTCCAGATTGCTTGGCAAACCTGTGGCACTTTTGTGGTGACAGTCCTGTTGGACATAGTCGAATATTTGATTCCAAGGTCTTCGACTCTCATTTTACCCACGGGGCCTTCTTTCAGTTTCCTAGCGACTTCGATGCTGTACTTGCAGAGCAGCTTCGCCAGACCTTTGAACCTATGTTCTCTTAGTGTCGCTAAGAACATTATTTCCAGGCTGCATCCCACGTTGAGCCTGGAAATGAGAAAAAAAATATTATTTTTAAGCGGCTTCAAAAATGAAGGCTTCCTTAATTCGACCGTTGGCATTTTTTTTATGTTCATAACCGAGGTTTATGATTTATTTTTGTTGGAAAGAAGATATTTCCAAGAATGGTGCCATGATGATAATGGAAAACCGATAAATCGAGGGGAATTTAAAAGGATATGTTCGAGGTGCTAGAATGGTTGAAGTGGGTTTATTTTTTCTTTAATTATAAAATCGTTTGTTTTAATTAATTTAGTACTAGTGTGTCAAACATGTGGACACTGCAGCTGAACAAGAGTTACAGGTTTCTTGGCCACTCGGAACCCCTACTCGGCTTAATGATTGTCGATCTGTCGGTCTGCCCATCCAAAGCACGTAAGTGTTCGGAGCTGACCATTCCCAAACAGTGTTCCAATGACTGTGCTCGATTTTGCTCAATCCTCAGATATGATAGGTACATGTGGATATAATTACGTGTATCCTTAAGCAGCGGCTGCATTAGCCATTCATAATAATTTCCATGTTTCATACATCTACAATAACGGCGATAGATTGACCAACTATCATGCTGTCTCCGTCTCTCGTGAGGAGATGTCCACATCCATTTGTGATGATCAATCTAATCTGCTAAACAGGTAAAAAAGGTACTCACTTTTTGAAGAGATTGACTTTTGAATCAATGTCAGCCATGTATTTGATGAGAGCACGAGACGACGGATGTTTGCATCTCTCTTCCGCGAACACTTCGAAAAATGGCTTCTCCGAGGAATCTTGCGACTCCACCTAAAACGTTTACATGTTTTAGGAATCACTTGTCCCCTGCTTATGTCTTGTAAAAATAAACTGCAATTTGGCCTATTCCTGGTGTAATTATGGTACATTGATACTGTTCATCATATACCGAATTATTTGGCGGTTACTCCTAGGAAAATGAGTACATACTTTTTATTTATGATAACATTTAGTTATGGAAAAAATATTCGACCTACATACATACACTCATGTTCGTAATCCCCCTAAGGGATTGGACAGAACCTTAGGATCAGAAGAACCCTTCGGGAACATTAAGCATACCTAATAAGGACTTAAGAATATCAAAATAGACCTTCAGCTACAAGTTGCTAGCTCATAGCTTGAATAAACCTTAAACGCATAGGATACAATTCCATGTAAAACCATAATCAGGTCAGGTGTGATTTTTTTTTTCTTTCAGTGGCATTGGTTTATGGCCCTCATTTACTGCAACAACTCGACATCTCAAAATGTGACAATGTTGAAATAACAATCTTATTACTATTACTAAGGATTCTTTTCACAATAACAAAATATTGTGAAACATGACGTTGTTGCAGTAAATGAGCGGTATGGTTTAGAGAAACAGAAGATTTCGGCTTAAAGGGATATTTCCCGATCTTCCTGATATTTACCTGTATTTTGTTGAAAGCAACAGCAGCTACTTGGTTGCTAATCCTATGTACG
Source organism: Conopomorpha cramerella (assembly GCA_012932125.1). Classification (NCBI taxonomy): domain Eukaryota; kingdom Metazoa; phylum Arthropoda; class Insecta; order Lepidoptera; family Gracillariidae; genus Conopomorpha; species Conopomorpha cramerella. The sequence goes on along the minus strand of SJJU01028021.1, from coordinate 6,856 downwards.
GCAACCAATGAGACACCGTCCAGGGCAGTGTCTGCGCATAGCTCCTGCAGTTCTTCAGCTGCCGCTGGATTCTTGTCTATCTCCGTGCCGATGCATACTGCTTCGTCGAGACAGAATGAGTTCTTGATCACCTGGAAGACAATTTAAAATATGAGTATGTATCGGCGTTTCTCTGAAGGATCGAATCAGAAATGAAGTGATCCGACAGAGAACCAAAGTTATCGATATACCTAGCTCATATCGGTTTAGCCGTAGAATCGATGATCGTTGGGCCAAACGAGTTCTCGAGTACAGACCGCGTCTCGGCAAACGGAGTGGAGGACGCCCTCAGGCAAGGTGGACTGATGATATGCGCAAGATGGCTGGCAGAAGTTGGATGCGAGAAGCCGAAAACAGATCACAGTGGCGTGCAATTTGAGAGGCCTATGTCCAGCAGTGGACAAATGTGGGCTGTTGATGATGTGTATACAACATCAGCCACATGACGTAGGCTACTGAACGAGGGCCTCCCCCACTGATTTCTATGATCAATTTGGGGGAAATGCCAATAATCGCCACGCTTGACAGGCGGGTTGGCGATCTCAGTGGTTTAATGGGGAATTTTCTTAGACGTTTTTCTGACAGGTATTCGGGCGAACTTTGTTTGGAAAGTTTGACAGTAATGACAGTTCTCCGCCCGAATATCTGTCAGAAAAACGTCAAAGATTTTTTTCCATTCCCAAAGAGCTTGTTTGCACTGCTTTGATCTCGCGACCATGCTTTTCACTTACAAGTGTATACTTGTGTAATGTGTGTTATTTTTGCAATGCCCTAACAGGGTCATGTCGTAGACTTAAGATTATGGCAATAAATATAAATAAATATAAGCATGGTCGCACGAGAAACAGTGAGGATTGCGCGGCCATGCAGTTCTCTCTGAAAACGTAATGGCGCCTTATTTTTTTTCCTAATTACTGTTACGATTTCGATCAATTCGCGGACACCATAAGTAAAGCTCTAATTTTTGCATTCAGCGACTAACTAGAGCAGATAAAGGGCACTTTTTTTTGTTTAATGCATTAGGAAAAATCGTTTGACCGCCATCCTGCCTGATGTTAAGCAGCGATATGGTCTACGATGGAGCACACTTGTTCCTTAGGTACCTATTTGACGGCCGTCATGGACTAGTGGTCAGGGCATCTGCCTCTAGGACAACGGTCGCGGGTTCGATTCCCGCCGCGGACATAATGCTTTAGTGATGAGCTGAGGCATTTGTTGTGTGCGTCTGGGTGTTTTATTTATCTTTGTATGTATTTAAAAGTATTTATGTAAGTGTATCAGTCTCTGGCACCCATAGTACAGGGTATCCTAGTTTGGGGTCAGGTGACCGTGTGTAAAAAAAATGTCCCGGCATATTTATATTTATTTACCCGTGACTTGAAAACCTCCAGGGTAAATGTACTGCGCAGGAAACACAGAAGATATTTCTTCATCATCAGCCACAAAACCTATAATATCGATATTTGCTATGTTGTTAGTTCAGGCGTTGTTAGGTATTTGCTATTATGTTATTTCAGGCGTCGTTGTGAGTATTATTAATAGAGTGATCTGCGTATTATTATTTATTGTAAACAACAATTCGCTGATAATGTTTTCCGATATCTGCAGAGTAACGTAGAATAAAGCAAACTATCACAATGACAACACTAAGTCGCCTGCCGCTGTCAAAATAATAATTGTACCATCATCCCTTCTCATCACATGCCCTTTGCAACTTTCGGGGTACATAACATAAGTAAGCTTTTAATAAAACATGTTTCAGATCAATTAACTCTATTAATAAAAAAATGTAAAAGTGTTGGCGGAACGACGTTCGCCGGGTCAGCTAGTGTGTAATAACAAACAAACTGAGGAAAAAGGTTACAATGCAAATTGAACCCTAATTACTAAGTGATAAGGTTGCGGTCACGGCATCTGTGATCTGTGAAATCGACGTGCCACGATCATAAGATGCTTGATTGTATTTCATCCTTATGACATTGGATATAAAGGTTATATTAGATTGTTCGTCAATATGTTTTCAGGATCTATTGCTTACTCATTTGTAGGTACTTAACATTTCTTTTAAAATTTATTTAGATCAGTACGGAGTGTTATAATGAATGTAGAGTTAGGATGATATTATCTATCACTACATAGTAGAAAACAAAGTTGCCCCCCGCTGTCTGTCCCTATAGGTACACTGTATGCTTAGATAAAAAAAAGTTTCGCCAAATGTGTCATACATATAAAGCTACTTCTATAATCACTCTATCTGTTAAACATGAAAATCCGTTGCGTAGTGTTAAAGATCTGAGCATACTTAGGACAGACAGTGGGAGGCAACTTTGGTTTATACTATGTATTGATATTGATATAAAGATACGTACTTACATAGATAAGTATCTATTAAAATATGTGTGTAAGTAACCAAGGTCTAAGCTAGAGTACTACTATAAGTAAACCTATATCTAACTATGTATGATAATTTATTTCAATATGTTGGTACTAGAATTTCTCTTAATTTTATGGTAGTTGAGAAATAACGTTACCGACTGATAAAATTACGTAGCCAACCCAATAATAATATGTCGATACTTATAAATAAGGACACAATGTCATCCCCATCCGCGTGCTCATATCTTCTCTCTCTTTCCAACACATATAAGTTGTTTGAGACAAACTATAACTATTATAGAGGGTGAGGCAGATGTAGTTGGCATAACTTACATTTACTACATACTTTCATTTATTCTCGTATAATGTTCAAAAGTTACCAATTTATTATGTACAATGTACGCAATATAAGTAGGTAACACAAATAATATTAAACGTCAGATAGGACACTGATAAGTCAGTAAATTTGCACAAAGCCAAAGAATAAATTACTTACAGAAGTTCACATACAAAATGATTAAAGCAATAAGCATTGTAATGCGAAAACAACTCACTTTTATAGCACCCGGAAACGACGCTTTCGTCAAACTCACAATCGCATAGTCACCTGTTGAATATAAACAAACACACAATAAACACACTGCGAAAATTATGGTCACCACATTGCAATCTGACTTTATTTTTAAAAACGACAACTAAAAGAGGTTCTAAAACTATAAGTCTAACCTACCAGTAGCATCTCTGCCCCATTCCATTTTCAAAATAAACACAAAATAATATATCGCGGCCGAGAGCAACAATAACAGAACGCGGCCGCGACGGGCGGGAAAGAGAACGACACTGTCTAGTTGGAAAGAGCAAACACGACTGATCATTCAAGTGTCCGTTCGCACCGCACCGCATAGATACGATAGTGGCGTTGGACCGGTTTTTGTTAAATACCAAAGAGTATAACATGCACGTTGTAGAGTGCGCTCGTAAATGTGTACAGGCTGTGCAAGCAAGCGTGAACGTATGGATAGGAACAGTGTTGATGACTTTATGAAGTTTTTTAAGTACGTAATTATATTTTTTGAGAGATAGATCCAAACCGACGCTCTTATTATTGGTTTATTTGTACTCCAAGTGACAGGCTAAAAGTCACTTAAAAAATAATGTATCCAGACTTTTCAGGCCATTAATTTCCGTTCACTCCATTAGAAATAATCATCCCATATGGTTTCATGCTAAATGGCCTAAAAGTAAAAGGTTGTACGATATGCTTTTTTGTAAGTTTGTTTACATCTAGACGGATCATCAATATTATGTATTAGGTCAAAGAATTTAACAAAAATAAGCGAAAACAAACAGATAATATCATCCCAAAAGCCTCCACGTCTTTCTCCAATCTTAATGTTCCGAATACACAAGAAAACATAATAACAATACCGTCCAAACGGAATATGTCACTAGTGACAGAAATAGGAACGAAACAAAAGTCACGTCACTTAATTATTGCCCATTGGTATGACGGGTATGGAAAGATAAGCGAGCTCTACATCATAATGATTACTCTTTGACATCTAGATATTCACAAGTTGCATAGCATATCGGTACAGACACCTAGATACAGTACAAGACTTGACTTTGCAACACTCAGTCGAGATCATACAACGAAATAACATTGCGGTTTGTGTGTACTTTTTACGCAATTCTGCAATCAAATATTCGATACTTTGGTGACACGCGCACGTAAAAAAAAATGTTGCATCTCTTCGTCTGCATCATCAGCCACATGACGGTGACGGATACTGCTGGACGAGGTCCTCCCCCAATGATGTTAATGGCAATGGGGGGGGGGGATATCAATAATAGCCACGCTTGACAGGCGGGTTGGCGATAGCAGTGGTGTTGTGGTTTAACTCACAGAGAGCGCTGCTTCCCATGACGGGAATAGTTGGGCTGGAGTGGTGACTCAGAATGTGGTCTACGATGGAGCACACTTGTCCATTAGGTACCTATTCACCAGCGACTTGAAGACCTTCAGACTGTACTGCGTACGAAACACAGACTCCGGCAAGTCATTCCACATCCTGACGGTTCACTATGAAAGTAGACGCAAATCCATCTGGTATTGACGACGTTTTGCCGTTCTCCTAGTTGTCGTGGTTTCGTCTGCTGGTTTTGTTGAGATCTTCAAAACTACGCAACGGATTTTGATGCGGTTTTCTTTAATATATAGAGTGATTCTTGAGGAAGGTTTATATGTATACTACGTGCATATAATAGCAGAGAATACGTACATATGAAAGCATAAGATAGCCCGCAAATTATTTCGTTGTAAATAAAATTAAATAGTAGTAATAACTTATATTTGTATGTATGTCTTCAATACTAAATCTACTATTAAAGCCTTGTTACTCGAAATAAATGAAATTTCACTAAACAAATAATAATAATGTATATAACATGTCTAAAACGTTTGCCGACTCAGCCTATACATAATAATATATACTTAGTATTATATATAGTTCTTGTGTTACATAATCCAAGTGTATTTTGTTATGACATATCTACTCTTGTAGATAATAATAAGTCGCGATTATTACGTTGAATTACACACATCAAAAGTGTCTAAGAATCAAGAACATTTTTAGCTCTTAAAAATCTAATTTATTTAAATCAAATCTTATCTTCTGGATTGGTCTCCTACCTAATTCTCCATGTCAGTGTCTATGGCTTATCACCACATTTTGAATAAATTATGAATGAATTCAATTTTCGTAAAATATGTTATTGATTGCTATTTTCTAAAACGTACCCTAGTTGACCCCTAGACACTTTTGATGTGTGTATATGTATATCTCGACATTTTCATTTTACAATCCATATATGTACACACAGAATATCTCTCTTACCTATCTCCTAAATTTATTTATTTAAACTTACACTAATTTATCCATATTTCCTGTATCAGATGCTTGGAATTATTTATGTTGAATTAAGAGGAAATGTAAAATTATTTGGATAGTATGGGAATGACGTAGTCGCTCTGTGATTAAAAAATATTTTTTATCTCTCGCTGATCTGATGTAAATATGTATAATTCTGCCTTTCGTCGTGGCATGTCGTAGGAGTCGATTATGGGATGTCATGATTTAGGTTTATACAGTCTAAGAGCTAGCAACTTGAAACTGAAATTGACTTTATGAACTGCATTTACATGCGATCTGTTCACCCCCTTTTGGAGATTAACGACTAATACTAAAAAAAACCCTATTTTCATTGCATAAGTTATAATCATCTAGTAATGTCCCCAGGTCAAAGTATAGCAACACAAAATAGCTAGTAAGCGATGGATCGATGCGCCTGCGCACGCAAACATCCAGCCCCCTGGTACCGAATTTTTTTGCTGCCATCGCGACCCTTCCCAGCCCCTTTCACCCACGCTGCTAGCCAAATACAACGTACAGCGCCAACCCCCGGGTTGGTATTCTATACATCGATACTAAAAAAAAAAACTGGCCAAGTGCGAGTTAAAGGGAACGAAGGGTTCCGTAAGTGTTTATAGTGACTGATAAAAACGGCAAAATAAAAATATGTCCGTTGTATGGGGAAACATTTAATTATTTGTTTTTAAAGTGAATAATTTAATTATCAGCGTTGAGTAAAATCGAGCAAACATAACTCGTTTGTTTTATTATTTTACGTAAGTACTCTGTTTTTTAGTTTCTTAGACACAGTATTCTAAATAAAATGTTATATGAACGACAATTTCACCTCTATAATCGTATTCTGAAACGTGAAACAAGCACTAATCAGGTAAGTTGTATACTTTGTCTGACTCTAATGGCAAGTGTCAAAAAGAGACAAATGCGCTGACATACATAATATGCATTGATTTTTCCTTCCAGAACATGGGACTAGGCATCACGGTTCATGAGACAGCTTGGGGGTCATGTCTGCAACACTCTCGCAGTTGCATCGGTTTGGCATCGTAGCAGCTGTTCTTCTACGGACGACGGTAAAATGAAAGTAACGAAATTAGCAATGCACATCGTTTGCCGGTACGATGTCAGAACAATGCAACTACCAGAGGGTACTAAACTTAGGCCAATGACAGAAGGACACATGGACGAACCGACACAACAGCGCGAGTTTAGTAATAGCGTGCCCTTAACCTACTTTTACCATTCGGATACGGAACTCTAAAAACGTTGGTACATAGCACCCGGCCGATAATGGAACGAAAACGTTCCAAATTCAAATGCTTTGGGTTAATGCGTTTTTACTGTCATACCAGCTGTAGGTACCTATGTGTATTCTGCCATTTATTACTAGCGTAGTCACAATGAGTTGGGCTGATCATGTATGTGTCCCTCTCTATCAGCCCGTATCGCTGAGAGCGTGACAGCTATATGCATCTTACTGTATGTACGCGTGTACAGTTGACCAAGAATCT